>CALNXK010000022.1:3327500-3455000 GCA_942486035.1 Porites lobata | reverse complement strand
GCCGTTAATAGGTGGATCGAAACCCCGGGCCGGGGGGATACTTAAAGGAAGTTTGGTTGCGGGGAAACCGAACTTTCAAAACCATACCCTGTTTCGCGGCACATATCCGTCTAGGCCAAATAAGGGAGTACTAAAACTTACCGGCTTTATCGATCCAGGATTGGTACGCATGTACTTGTCTTTCTAGCTGTTGCTGCCGTCTAACCTTAAAAAATTTCCTTCGAGTGTCAACACGTTCTCGCTCCTTGGCAAACTCGCTAAAAACAAGGACAGATAACCCAGTTTATCAGTAAACTTGATGAGGATTAAATGGTTGGTAATTAAAAAATGAGTGTGTAAGAACGACGCGAGGTGCATGCATCAAGTATATATCAGTCTTATCTGTTCCTTAAAAATTTGTGACTGCACAAACAGACCACTTCTTCAGAAACTAGTCTTTGGCAAGAGTAAAAGAGTTTGGCTTTCATATCTTGGGGTTCAGAACAATTATTGAAGGTATAAGCAATAAACTGCTGTTCGTGACGCTTCTTTTATCTCGGTCGTTGTGGGGAGGGGTGACGGCGAGTTGTAACGTTGGGGGGGGGGCAAGTAAGGGAAGTTTGAGTAGGGAGGGGTGTGCTTCCGAGGCTTCCAAACTCTGACCCTGTTTCTGTTTAAGAGAAGAGACCTTTTCTCGCTGCCCTGATTCATTTTATTTCCCGTACAGAAGTACGTTTTTTTTAAAAAGTGAAATCACAGATGCAGATTAAAAAACTTGTTGATACCATAAGAAATTGACCGACCACCGTGAACGTTCAGCCGCTTTAAGGCTTCCGTTCAAAATAACGCCCTGTTCAATATGCTTATCACTGACGTTCTATACCCTGCTCAAGACTCGAGATCCCAACAACCATAAGGAAACGGAAAATTGCGTTGTTACTTTAGGAATAATTTCCGACGTTTCGGCAATTCTGGCCGTGTAAAAAACAAGAAAGAATGCACGTACTAGGCTGATTTAGCGACAGAACGGGAACGCCATTTGACGACGGGAAAGCGCGCAGTAAGGACTAAAGGACTAAACTCGACTTCTAGTGCCAATTTGCCGCTGTGCCATTGGTCAAGCCAGTTGTTTGATTTGCGCGCGCCGCCGTCAACTGACATTCCCGTTCTGTTGCTAAATCAGCCTATTCCTCTCGTACAAAACAGACACATAAAAAGCACAAATTTCCAGTACAGTCAAAACTCCCCACCAGGACCACCTTGGGAAGTAGCCGTTGTTTTGAGGTTAAAATAAGGGTGAATGTATCTGCTGGGTCAAATTACTGCAGAGTTGGCCGTCAGGAAAGGTTGAACTGCATACAGAAAAGTACTCACCCACTTAAAACTCCAAGAACTAGGTTGAGTACAAAAAAGGAACCTATTACAATGAGAGATACATAGTAGCACGCGTAGAGATATCCGTCGCTATCCATGGCATCAAATGTCTGTGGAACAAAGTAAAATTTGAAACAGTAACACACAGGTACACAAAACTAAACAGAACTCCAGAAAAGCACCTTTTAAAAGGTCTTCGATTTTCACGATCTAACTTACGGATTTAACCTATAAACCACACTTTTTCAAGTTTTAATGTCAAGATGAATCCGTTAACCCTTTAAACCCTATGATCAAAGTTTGAATTCTTATTTGTTGCCCCTATTCATTTGCTACAGAAGTAGTGGGGAGAGGTTGATACAAAATCAAGCAAATTTATCTTGTGTGATCATGTCCGTAATTCTCATGACCACTCTGTTTTGTCAACACAGCCCAAGGCTATGTTCACACTTGATGCCCGAGCCTTTGTGCCTGGGTATTGTGTTCACACCGTGGGTACCTGAGATGTAACTGTGTACATGCATACAGTGAAAACCTGTATTAAGCGGACAGTGGGCAAAGTCCCCAAATTTATTTCCCCTATTTACTTCAAATGAAACCTTTATTAAGCGGACACATCTATTAAGCGGACGCGGACACCCAAAAAGTACCTGAAATGGTCATTTCTATTGTTGTTAACGGATCTATTAAACGGACACTTGTAATTAAATTCCACCACCCACCATGCCAGAAACCGGAAATGCGAAAGATTGCCTCGAATTGCCACCCACAAATTGTTCGATTTTTACATTAAAAAACGTGACTTGACGAATTTATTTGATTAGTTTCACAGTACATTATTGTTTTCTATTTCGTTTTGTCTGTAAAGAGCTTGTTTCACTTATCTGATTTCTTCAAATTTGAGTTGCAATCTATGTTTTATGGTACTATGATCCATTGGTCCACTTCAAAAAAGAAATTAATGTAAATGTATATCGTCATAGGGAATATTCTAAACGTTTCCACTGTTCATTTGAATCGCATTTGACATCTCATATGACGTTATCTATCGAAACCTGTATTAGGCGGACACTACAGCATTCCCCGAGGGTGTCCGCTTAATACAGGTTTCACTGTATTTGCTCCATTCGCCCTGGCAGACGCCATTTTGAAACGTGAGCGTCGCAGGGAGGTATGAACGTTACTGAATTGCCTCGGAATAAACAGCAGCGCAAGAGTACAAGGTCTCGATCTTTTTTGTATTCCGGCACCGGCACCGGCACCGTGTCCAAATTTTTTGGCATGAGTAATTGAAAAAGGATGTGTACAGATACACGAGATAAATGTCGTATCTCATACCCAATACATAATTGAAGTCCATCCTTCCATTGTTATGCACTGAAAGACGGTTATCATAGCTACTGCAATGTTATCAAAAGTCGTGATGCCGTCGTTCGGACCGACCCAGCCTTCATTGCAGATGAAGCCATCATCACATTTTCTCCCGCGAAATATTTGTCTAACTCCCTTAAATGGTCCTTTATCGCATGGTCTGGGATTCTCTTCTATTAAACCTGCAAGGACAGATGGACAAGGCTTGAAATACTGAGTATGAGTTGCAAAAGGTCTGTAAAAAAAAGGCATCAGAGTTGTTTTTAACTGACAATTGTTGAACTAAAGAAAGGAATCCGGCTTTGACCAATGGCAACTAACGCAAACAATTCAATGAGCCAATCGGGATCAAGTAAACAAATGTGGCTGGCACTAAGCACAGGAAAACACCAGTTACTGCTCTCCTCCACAAAGCATTTCCGCGGTGACCCACTTCCCACGCTCTGAGTAAAAATGTCCCTCTTCCCAGAATTCGCTGGCCGAATGATCCAAAACAACTGTACTTTTTTTGAGTGTCAGTTTATTTAGCCCGAAAATACTAATTGAGGACACTATTTTACGTCTTTTCTGGAGACGGGAGCTAACTTACGTAGTCATCCGAGCCACGTGAAGGTCTAGCCGCTTGCAGTGCAAAGGAAGTACCTTCACATCTCAGTTATTTTAAGACCCTGACTATTGGTCTGTCTCTGGGAATCGAACCCGCGACCTCCCGCTCTGCAGTCAAGCGCTCTATCGACTGAGCTCATGCTGCTGCGGTAAAATGACGACTCTATCGATTTTCAGCGCATAAAACGAAAATAGAAATCTGTTAACAGTTAACTCACCTGTTTCATTGCTGTAGCATGTCGAATGAAATTGATTTTTGAGAAATTCTAAACCTATAATTGCATATATAAGAATACAAAACAAGACAAGAAGAGCTATTTGAAGGAGAGGAACCATGGCGCGGACTATTGACTTCATAACAACTTGAAGACCTGGGGAAAAAAAAAAGAAAGCAAGTCACATATTCATCAAATCCATGAAACAATACTTAGGTAAGATAGCCTCTTGACTGAAATGTGTTTAAAGGAGCAGTGGTCGGGACGAGTATGGCAAGTCGAAAGTGGCAAAATTTTAGGTTCTTATCTTCATTAATTTTAATCGACGGAGCACCAGACTTGAAATCCGGAAATTCCATGTTCAAGATCCACTCTAACCGCTACCGTCAGCCGAATTTGTTTTTCGGTTGTTGTGGTCGTGAGGTTTAACTCGTTGGCTTGAAAATAGCCCATACCCTGCCATTTGGGATTTTTAAACTTGTTGTGTTTCGTTCGAATTATTTGTCTTAGTAATGTGCTCGCCGGCCGCAATGGCCTTTGTACTGCCAAAAGATCTTTGACCCGAGCTTTAAAAGGGCCAGATTCAAGACCATGTAACTACTATCAAAGTTGTCGATATTCTTTTCTTTGCGCCACTTTACGCTACTACGTATAAAGTGGGTCACTGATTTGCGAACAGTACTGCACAAAAGATGGTTGCGTTGGGTTTTTGCTCGTCCTTAATTATACTATCCCTCAGTAACCCGCATTTAGTCTGTACTGTTATGTTCACAAACGCAGTGGCCGGCCAGCCAAAGTAAAGCTAGATTTGTGCGCAAGACCATGGAACTTCGTTACAGTCGAACCTCGCACCTGCGACCACCTATATGAAAAGGACTAAAATCGGTTTGCCATTCCAGCCACCGTAGTTAAACCGCTCGTAATCGACTACCTCGTCAGCCTCGTAGGAGCTGATTACACGAGTCCGGCCGGCCCGGTTTGCCAGGCTAGCCCGCCTTGCCGTGGTGACTTTCATCCCGGTATTACATGAAGAGCCTCTTCTGAGGGCCAGCACGGAGCCACCATGTTTACAGAGAGATTAGAAACATTGCGAGCCCAGCTAACCAAGCTGGCTCGGTTATCATGTAATTACAAATTAAATTTGTTAGGTCTTTTACGCTGAGGTCTCAGCACAATTTCACCAGCCCGGCAAGCCGGATCAACCTCGATCATGTTATTAACCCCTTTTTGGTGACACTTATCAAAAACACTAAAATCAGTTGGACTATCCTAAATCTCTCTCTCTCTCTCTCTCTCTCTCTCTCTCTCTCTCTCTCTCTCTCCCTCTCACCTATTTTATTTATTTATTTATACCAGTAACTTTTGTTTTTATTTTTTTTACATATTTACAATCAAAATAAGTTACCTTTACCAGACATTCATTTATTTAACAAGCAATATATCTATAAGACTAAATACAGTTTTGATCACCTACTTTACTTTCTGTTCCGTAAAAACAAATCAAAATTCTCAATAAATGACTTACGTATAGTAAGCAAAAACAAAACAGATAAACATTAAATTACTTACTAGGTACACCAGATATGAGTTTAAGAGGTCGTAACACTCTAACTGCTCTTAGAGCTTTCACATCCAGAGATGTACCGGGGTACAGGTCTCTGACTTCAGGAAGACTAATAATCCTGCGCAAAATAAGAAAAAGTATGACTGTTTTATTCCGCTCAGAAATGTTCAATTACGCAATAATTGTGGCTAGTTCGGTGGAAGCGTCTTTGCCTGGGTTTGTCATCTCCTACAGTGGGGTGGGGCTGGGTAGGGAGATGAGAGAAAAGTGAAATTTACTGCTTTGCCGTTCACGTTCTCAAGAGAACTTAAAATTTGGACATTTTGCGACGTATTTGTTCAGGGACGGGAAAGAAATTAACAGAGAAGCTTGAAGCAGGTGCCTTGGTGCACATTTTATGTCTTCCAAAAAAGTTTTTTTCGTATTAACAAAACCTTAGCGAAAAATACGCGTCTATACTGACGTTTTCGCATCGTTTGCGCACGTCCACACTAAGTGGCTATTGTCGGAAGTCTTTGCGGTTCGCTCTTGTCGATTTCCGCCATTTTAAGCTTGCACTCGTTGTGCACTTGTATATGCCCTAATTATGACGTCAATGTTTTCGTAGAGCGCCGTTCACAGTTATATATTGTAAATTGTTATTCGTTCAAAATGTTTCGCCGTTTCTGACTGGCTCTAATGCCCCAGCTAATTCTTAACATCCAACTAGCGCCTACCATACTTGGAATATGCGAGCAATATACCATAGATTCGATGGTATATTTGATTGAAAACGAGGTTGATCGATGGCATATTTGCCTCGAAACGAGGATGTTTGGGCCGTTGAGCCGTTCACGGCTTTCCGAAGACGAAATAGCTGAATTTGTTACTAAAACTGAAGGGAAGAAATGAAAGAATAAACAAAACATATTGCTCGATGGATTTTATCTACTTTTTTTAGAAATATCTGCAAGAAAAAAACACCTGTTTGTATCCTGAAACCCTGCTGAGAAATAGGTCAAAGTCTACGAGAAGGTAAGCTTGTTGAGAACTTAGTAATGTTTTGAATGAACAATAAAACAACTATTGAATTCGGCTTTCGTATGATGTGAACAATTATCGGCTGATCTCGGAGGCTGTTACCACAACATTCTTCTCTATCTGCATAATTCTTCACATCATACGAAGCGTCATTCAATAATTGTTAATTAATGAATATTGGATTGCATTTTAGAAGGCAAATCTGACTGTCATGATACAAGCTGACGAAAAACCTTCATAACAGTTCACAAAGTGATTTAACCAGAATTGCCTTTTTCCTTTAAGAGGACATTTTCACGTGTTTTTATCTGAGTCAGACCAATCCATCACGTTTGCCATGGACAAAGGCATTTATCACGACAGTAATTGTAACTATGGCAAGACAGGCTTTAATCTCAACTACATAGGCTTGTGTGCTAAACCTTCATTCTATACTGTAAACATTAATAGGGAAAAGCTTGAGGAATAACAATAGCTTATTAACGTGGAAACCAAACGACGAAACTTCTGGAAAATTAATGTGATTAATAGAGAGAATTGAGTGTTACAATTTTCTGTCGCAACTCTGAATTCAACATCGGATTAAAGCCATCTGTATTGTTCAGGGCATAACTTTCTCGGCTTTCCGAGATAATTTAACAGTTATTAAAAGCTAAAAAAAAAAAAGCCAGTTACTTCCAAGAAAATGCCGGGATATATTCTTGCAGGTGCTACATGATTATTTTCAGCAGCTCACAAAGACCGCTATTCCTAAACGCAGCCCATCGATTTTTTAACCATAAACATTTACACGGACTTACAATGAGATTTTAAAAACGTTGAGTTGTCAAGCAACATGTACAAAGAATGGTTCAACCAAAATTTGTATTAACCTTTGTAAATATACTTGACACAGCCTTACAATACAGCATGGCACCATACAGTATTTATTCAAATTGCTAACTTCTGTTTGTTTTGACAAAGTGTCGAAGTGACGTACAGAGAGCTTAATTTTGGGGAAACGCTAGTTTATAGACACATCAGGTCATGACGTTTGTCGATGGTCTTCTTTGAGCCTTCGTACAGTGAAACCGTTTACATTCCGCCATGACGTGATACAAGAATGTTACGCAGCTGGCCCCAGCTGGTCAAAAAATGGATAGCGCTATCCATCGAATAAATCACTATCCAGCGGATACGTATAAGGGAAACCAATTACACTATCCGTTGGATAGAGATTAGGGACTTTCGGGAGCTTTAGCATCGACCAACGGAAACGGCAATGAAAACGTCGCTTTAAAATGAATTCCCGTTTTTCAAACACCGTCGCGTTTATTCCAATTTGCTGAAAATGGCAAATCTAGGCGAATTTCCCTGGAATTTATTTCTTGAGCAGCGCACTCAACTTTAGAGAAGGAAAAAGAAATTCGTCGTCGCTTGTCTTCGTCCTCCATAAAACTTGCAATTAGGCATTTTCACGTAGTACTCGTGCAAGGACGGTAAAGAAATGTACAAAAAAGCGTGAAACCTATTGCCTTTTTTGACGTCCTCGTTACCGTCCCCGTCGTCGTTGCTAAAGCTCCCTTTTAGCATCGACGACGGCGACGGCAGCGAAAATGTCACTTTTAAAATGAATTGGCGTTTTTTCAAACTTTCCCTGGACTTGATTTCTTGGGGAACGCACTCAAGTTAAGAAGGAGAAAGAAAATTTCTTCGTCGCTCGTTTACGTCCTCCATAAAACATGAAATAAGGCATTTTCACGTCGTAGTCGTGAAATTACGGCTAAGAAATGTAAAAGAAAAAAAAGAGTGATGCACGGTGAAAACTTGTTGTCTTGCTCAATAACCCTATTGCTTTTTTGACGTTCAGGTTGCCGTCGCCTTCGTCGTTGCTAAAGTTCCCTATTTATTCAGTGGATAGCACTGTCCACCTTTTGAACAACTGGGGCCTAGGGATTATTACGAACCGTCACGCTTGAACCCTTTAAGCCCTAAGAGTGATCAGCATCAAATTTCTCGTTGTAAGATCAATGCTTCGTAAAACAGAGTGGTCATGAGAATTACGGACATGATCACACAGCATAAATCTAATGGCTACATTAACAAGTTCTCCCCACTATTTCTACTGAAAACGTATAGGGATAACAAATGAGAATTTGAATTTCGATGTTAGGGTTTAAAGCGTTAATACTAATATCAGATTGTGTATTCTCCATACAACTGTGATCCAAACACGTTCTATGGTGCTGATGAGTCCACCAAAATATATTGTGATGATTTTCTATATTCGCATGACATTTTAGGTTTGATCACGCATCAACACTGTAAGGAGAAATTAGAAAATGAGCTCAAGCTGGAAGCTGGACAAGGCCGGAATCTGAGACCGTTTTCGTGACAAAGGCGGTTTTACAAAGGACACTGACTTCAAACGGAATTGCTAAGAACATTTAACATGGTGACATTATCTTCAAATCTGAATAATCAATATTCATTTTAAACTTAATCAAGGGATAGAAAAACAAGGCACGGAAGACTATGCTCAATCGTCATTCATGTTTGCCACTCTTCACCTCTTCACGAAGAATACGCCGCCCCAGAATATCAGCTGGAAAAATCCTCCCTTATAACTTTTCAAGAGGAAGAATGCACGCTTCACCTTGCTGTTCCGGCGCCTTACACTGCCACGCAAGGCTGAGGGGTTTGACAAAGTGTCGGTGTTTAAATATTAATCGCCATTCGACACGACATCTCCAAAATGAATGACCAGACAAAAAGAACAACAAAACCACGTCTTGTTAGCCAATACTGACAGCAACTATGATTATTTTCGCCTCGACAAGATATGGATTCTTCCCCCAAATCGAGCATCGAAACATTTCCATTACATTAACAGCACTTCAAAATTCACACGCACTGTTTGGCCTAGTAAAATGCTGAAAAAATTGAATAACATTATAGTTTTTTAGAATTGAGGAAGTCAAGGCCGAACGGAATGGAACAAAACATGTAATAAACGCGACGCCATGTAAGAATCCAACCCGTAACGAAAATGATTGACACGAAATGATTGCGGCAAGAAAATGGGATGATATGCGTATAAAAATACGCGAGTCTAACAGTTTCAGAAAGTGTGTTTGTCTGAAAAATACTCAAAATAATTAATGGTGATCAGCGGAGCTAACTGAACACTCTCTTGGCTACCTTAGAAAGATACTGTTATCACCATCTTCAAACCTCTCTTTCGAAACTTTTAATTACTCAAAAAAGTTATTCGGAAGGCTTCCGAGCAAATTGCTTTGAAAACAAGGCAAGATCTGAGCCATGATATTCACATTTGTACTTCAAGCAGCGCGCAAGCCCGCAAGCGCACGGTGAGACGAACTTTCAATTATTTTCATGAGCTTCATGATACTTTACGGTTTTCAAAACTAGCAACGTGGAAATTAATATTTTAGATCAAAACGACAATAATATTGGGCTCGGATAACAAATTCAATGCTGAACTTGTTATCCATATATTCTTAATCTCACACAACTTTATGCAAAAAGGTGCCTGGTTTAAAAATTATGGCTAAATAAATAATCAGTAAAAACAAATAACTTTTACATTTCGGTTTAACGCCACGAACAAGCAAGAACTGCGAGTGCACAAAGCAAGTAACAACACAAAGCATTTACAGGCACTTACCCAATAACAACCACGACAAAATCAAGAATATTCCACACATTTCTCAGATAAGATCCAGGGTGTAACAAAAATCCGTAGGCCATAATCTTTAGAAGCGCTTCGATACAAAATATAAGGACGAAATATAGTTCTGCCTTCTCCTGTTGGGTAACAGTAAAAAGAATCCAAATGTTTGGGTTTAACGCTTGCCACCCGAACAAAAAAAAGAAAAGAAAAGAACAAGGAGATTTGGCTATTTTTAAGAGGTACTTACCAGTTTCATAGACAACTCTGTTCTGTCTTCCTCTGGTAGAGGAGTATTTAGAGCCAACACAATGCAGTTGGCTGCGATAGCAAGCAAAATAAAATATTCAAATACTGTGAGATAGGTTAAGAGTCAACCACAGCACATGTGCTTTAAACACTAAGCCTACGGCCCTAAATACCATCTATATCTAAATATATATAGGTTATAAAGTAATCCGAATTATTTAACTTAGGCAAGTTACCCCGATCATTGCGACTAAGGTTGGTTTATTGCGATCACAGAAAATAATACAACTCATAAATACTTAACCCGAGCAGCTATAAAGAGCATTAAAAGCACAAAAAGGATATTTCCATTCCACGATAAGTTTTGATAGTCGACGGATCGGGTTGGTCTCTGATAAGCAAAACAAGGCATATGTAGGGCTCCGAGCCTGTTGAAATAGCTGACTTCCGTACAGCGACATGGAGCGTGCTTTTTGGGACATGTAAGACATGCGTTCATTATTATCCGCTGCGGAGTTTGGCATTTCCAAGGATTGTGGCAAGTCGCCTGTCTTCTTTGCTGGTGTAGCTGCATATCTGCTTTTATCCATCCCTGAAAAAAGCACCAAAAAGCGCATAAAGTTCGTCTACCGGCATTTCAATATGGTCACTGGCGAGGAGCTTCGAGCGGGCGATAGAATCTGCGATATACGCACGACCGGTCTCAGTAACTATCGATGTTAACATACGACATCAGTAATAAGGCCTCGGCATTTTTTCACCAACCATCCCACATTGTGGAAGCCACAAGATAACTGATCGAACAAAAATGACTAAGTGCGCGTTATTTCTAGTGATTCGATTCCAAAGAAGCTCATCAACACCGAGCCAATGAAGTCGAGGTCAACTCCTCTTCCTCCCCCTCGTTCGAAACGTTCGTCACTAGCGGTAACCGGCCAGTTCAGAAATTATGGTTCATAGCCTGAGCTTCTCATGACAAAAAAGTACCGTAGCGAAGTGCGCATATTAATCAGCTTCGATACACCTGCTAGGGAAAGAAAAGCATCACAAACTATTGATATTTAAATTCGGTCCTTCCATTATTATAATGAGGTATCGATCTGACAACCTGCCACCTTACGCTGGGCTTTAAAAAAAAATAATGAAACTTGCTGGGAGGAAGTTTCTTGGAGAAACATAAATTATGTCTGCTTCAACGCAATAATCCTGGCTAGCCCAACTTTAATATCTTCTGAAGATAGTGTAAGGCTCTACGGCCATTTTTTTACGAAGGTATTTGTTATTACTCGGGAAGACTAAAAAGAGACGACGATTGTGACAGCTAAGTCAAGGAGTGAACATTGTCCGGCATCTGTTTCATAATACGACAGTTTCGCGTACAATTCCCGCTGTATTTCCCTTATCTTGGCTCAATAATGCATTTCTTTATTTAAAAGTGAGAAATGGGCAACTTAGAGCTTACAATCGTTCCATTAATTAATAGGAAAAGGTCAAAAAGCAACAAATGATCACGAGAATTAAACGGCAAGTCAAACGGACTTCCCACCTACAACGAAAAGTTATACTTCGGGGACTCCGAAGAGTCCAATTGCGTAGGATGTTATCATTTTGAAATCTTTTACTCACATTTCAATTTTTCAAAAGGTTTTTGACTTTACAATACATCTCTTCTAAACAATTTTACTTCTTGCAATCAACGAAAGATAACCGCAGCTCAAGCAAATGCGCCGATAAGTGATTCAACATTTCATGATAAGTTGTTGCTGCAGACTCGACAACCGTAAATTAGCTTTTGATTGAAGATCGGTGAAAAAAAACACGATACCATTCATTTCTATCCCCCAAAGAGAACCAAAGCTTTAATAGAGTGATCTATTCAAGTCAGATACGAGATACGAGCTGGCCAATAAGTTGCTTATTTCCTGCCTTCTTCCTTAAGCAAACGTAATTTGTTTTCAACGCAAAATTAAAACTAGTCGGGCGTTCGTGAAGGCGTTTTCCCGGAAATGAGTTGGGATACGATATGTAAATGGCAGTGAATGATCTTAAAAAAAGTGAAATCATGTTAACACAGAACAAATTCCAAAGGGTTTTCTTTTCACAAATTCACTTGGGCGGCATCGTAACAGGTGACTGACATCATCTATATTTTGCTCTCGTCTTTCAAACGATCCTACAATTTCTGCTTTGGTAAAAGCCATGCCGCTAATTAGATTCCACATTTCAAAAGAAGGAAAAAGCGGTTAAAATTAAAATTTTAATGACTTTCTATTTAGCTAAAAGTGAGATACGATATTACCAGAGGTGAAAAACCCACAAAAAAGAATACTTTAACAGGAGATCTTCAACCGCATTAGGAAGCGCGACTAAAGAACGTAAGTGTTAGATATGGTGATTTTCCGCCATAGTGACAATCAAAATTGACGGCAATAACTTTACAACATTCTCATTTGTGAATAAAGAAGAATTCCAACTTTCCGAGATTTGCTAGCACTTATCGTCAAACTTTTTCGTTGGTTGTTACTTTCGTTAAGACAAATTAAGTCCACCATAAAGTACAATGAGTTTTTCCCTGACTGAGTGACCGTTTTGCACAACAGCAAACGACTTCCAAGTAAACCGATAACCTAGTAATTTTCTATTTATTTATTTATTTCTTACCTTAATTTCCACATAGAGCAACCTTTACAGTGATGCATTCTGTTACAAAAACAGAGAAAAATATATAATTAGGGCCTAGTCGTTTAATCCATCTCCAGTTAACGACTGATGACGAAATGTTTTTTGGAGTCAGGCTATTGCGCTGAAAACCTTAGATTTGGGGTATAAGAAGTGTTCTCTCACACCGATACATATTTTAAATGATAAATCAAGGAAGTGTATACGTTTTTCGTGTTCGGCAATCATCTGATAGATTATTCAGCGTGGGTTTATATCACGTTTTTAAGTTAATATGAGTGTCTGCCACCGCAATTTTATCCCTGCGACGAATATTGTACAAAGCCTATCTACGGCTAAATCAATGAACCAACAACACCAAAAGTATAGGTAGCAACTATAAATAATCTGTGTACAAAGAATACGATCTTGATATTACATACCTGTTTATTTGTTTAACGAAATGTCGTACTGTTTATTACTGTACTAAAATCGCTTATTATAAAGCTGTTACTGTGCATATTATATTGAGAACTGCATTTGACAGACTGCTGAACGTCTTCCTCGAGTTCTTTCAAACAAAACGTGGTTTCCGGCAATCAGATGTAAGTTGAACGAAAACACTCATTTGAAGTGCGTAATAAAATAAAACAATGGGTCATTGTTACCACACATCTTCAAGTGTAGGTTTTTTTTTCTTCAGGGAATTGTCTAAACGGTCTTGGTATTTTACATTAGGGGACCAGTTTACTAAGGGAGAACAGGTTTCGAACAAGTTAGCGACAGTGACGCAATGGAAATAACGAAGGCTGAAGGCTGCCTGAACAATTAAGGACGCTCAAAACAAAGACATGCTGATCAAGATGCTTGTGTGCTATTGGCCCCTTTCAAACTATAAAAGTGACAAAATTTGTCTGTCTCTACCAAAAATCCTTAACATCGAGAAACGCGTCAATCAGTCGAAGTAAAACTGCATAAGAAAAGATACGCGGAAAACCGCGCGGCTCCTTATAAAAACACTGTATAAAACCTACATTTTTATGGATGGATTTTCTCTTCTTTGACACTGACAAAAATTTGTCAAGCGCAGCGCAGGAAAACGCTGTTTTTGAAGATCGTACAACTTGAATGACAGAATTTAGTAGGAATTCTTGACAGCGTCTACACTAACCCTTACCCTGCATTTATAACGAAGGCAACAATATTTTCAATGTAAAGTGGATGGGCAATAAAAGAACAAGTGATTGGCATTTATAAAATTGCGCGTCGGCCCTCTTGTATTAGCTGGGAAAGCAATAGCATGGAGAATTTAGAAAGAGAGAAAATCAGCCAATAACAGAAAATCACAATGATTTAAATTAATCGTTGTCCTTGAGATAAAATTCCTCAAGTGTCGTCAGTTGGTCAAGGCAAATGATCCGGCTTAAAAAAGCGTAAGGAACCCTTGTAGCGCATTAGTGCAAATAAAAGCGTGTCTGTGTGAAACTCTTGCGGGCGATCATAAAATAAGCAAGATATGTACCAGGAAAAAATGCACCAATCCAGACGGCGACACTGTATTACCTGCCGGTAGTTCCGGATCTCATTAGTTCTTTTCTTTTTTTTTTCTTCTGTTTTTTTTTAAATTTGGGTATGGCTAAAATGAAGGACTCGAAAAACATTATGACGTAATTAAATAGTACTAATATTAAACGATATGATCATCGAGGGATATCTTTCCGCGGATCGTGAGTTGATAACTGTTGTTCTGTGTCAACAAATATACCACAGCAATGAGGGATACCGCCGAACCACTGAGATGGAAAGTGCGCCAAGCAAGTGTACAAAAAAACAGGTGTTTTTTTAAGAAATACTCGAACATTCAAACATAATTTCATTTGCAGACAATTTTTTCACGTTAGAGTAACAGTTGTATGGGACCAGTTTTAAAATGGTCCGAGGTATTGCATGAGAACATTAACTTTGAATACACGAAAGATACTGATCATATCTTCTGTTTTTTTCAAATTGGATGACCTTGGACTTCAGGTAACCCAGTAACACATTTTATCAGCGACTTTTCCAGACTACAATTGTGGTAAATGGATAATGACCGTCGATATTTGTCTAGAAATCTTTCACACCCGCGTTAATTTGGCAAAGTGAAGGCTTCAGATAATGTATTCCATTGGCCACGGTTGCGGATCAGGCTCACTCAAAAGGACAAAAACTTCTCTACACTAATAAAATACGCTTTTAAGGCAAATGTTTAAATTTACCTTCTTCTTTGTTGTGAATATAATTTGACTTCATATCGCACTCAATCTATTCACCTGTTTAGTGAACGCTCAACAGTGACGCCGAGGCAACATATCATGGTGTCAATAAAACTTTTACCAATATTAATGATAGCCAATTAAAGTCGAAGCTCTCCTTGCAACCACTCTTGTAAGCGATCAGCTCTAGAAACGATCACCTTTGTGAAACCTAGTTTAAACTGTGACTTTGGTAATGAAAAGCTCTAAAAAACGGCCGCGACCACTTTTAGAACTATCCAACGGGACCTTTTTTTTGTTTTAAAGCTCTCGTAAGCGACCACTCAGAGTCTTATTCATATAAATCAGCAATTGAAGGAAACTGCACACCGCGCTGATGGTGTAAAAAAATTGGACAAATTGGGACGTAAATTTTAGCCGTGTCTAGTATATCAGATATAAAGACACTCATTAAACATTAATGACACGCCGGACTCGTAGTGTGTTGTCAGATCTCGCAACACTACTAAATATTTGTGTAAAACTGTTGCTGGAAATTCTCCCCTTATATGTCAACACCTCTTTACAAGATAGGATTCTCTCCTGCTCCGGCTTATCTATCCAGCTGTTCACCTCTTCTGACGTCCCTACGGGGGTGTTTTAAAAGGACACTTTGTCAAGATGTACTGCCGGCACTAGTGGAATAGATACATTGTTCATGGCGTTAACTTTCTTTTGCTTCCTTTTAGTACAAGAAGAGGCAACCTCGTTCCCAGGGTTCTCTCCTACTTTGAGGTCAATTTGTCGTGTGTTAAATATTTTGTTTGTCACCGTCTTCATTTTCTTGACGAACTCTTAGGTTTGTCAAACCTGTATTAAAAGGCCAACCTGCATGAAGCGATCAGTTACTACAGTAGCCATTTCCTAAGGGCGACCACCCTTTAAGCGCCAATATCCACATTCAAATTTTCCAAACTAATTCCAACATTTAAAGAGAATTTGACAAAAGATAACAGAATTCTCTCTAAGGTGATGATTTTTGCCAACAAGCACCCTCGCGAAGACACAAGGCTGCGAGGCGGCAGCATAATAAAGCCGCGCGCAAAAGTTTCAAGGCAGAATGAATCTCGAAGCGATGTAACAAAATGTAGTGTAAGGTAACTTTTATGACGTAATGCAAAACAGAGAACGCATTGTTTTCGAGCGAGCGAAAACGTGCGCGAAAGTTCCAAGGCAGAATAAACCTGGAAGCGAGGTAAACATTAAGAGGGTAAGGTAACTTTTATGACATAATGCAGAACAGAGAATGCATGGAGGCTGCTTTGTTACAAACAAGGTTAAGCTAATCCTGAGTTACTACTGATTTTCAATTCCCTTTTAAAACTTAATGATCAAGACTCCTGTAAATTCGTTTCCTCCTAAATTTTGTCTTAGGCTGTTTCCATAAAACAGTTAAAAATTTAGAACTAGAAACTCCTACGTTACATTTTAGCTTTGACCGGTTTTTGAGTAGCCTCCCACGCAGGCGTTTTTAGGGGAGCTCGTATTTCGTCCCTCCCCACAAAGGGGAGGGAAGAAACGCCTGCGTGGGAGGCTAGTTTTTGAGCAACTCAACCCCGTTGTCCTTAGTTGAGGCACTCAACGAACGATTCACTCCAAGTATAATGTGCCTTCCATGACGGTAAATGACGGACACATGACAAACCTGCGGTCTGCATTCTCGTAAATTACGGTAATTCATGACATTTCTAAACAAATTGAACAGCACCCGCGTGTAAGTAAAATCTTTGCTCGTTGGCACTTAGCGATAGCTATAACTATAGCAATAGTTCTAATAACCTTAATAGAGTTAGGAGAAAATTGAAACTGATCTCACATAGGACTTGAAAGGTTAACGGATTTGACTGTAGCTCTTTCTTCAGCGTCAACAATTATGTAAACAAGGATTATTTTGTTCAATTTGATCTTTTGTTGTCAGTTTGTCAGCCTCAACTGACAAGAAAACTAAACTGCATTCCTGGCGTGAATTCTTATTTCTGGCAGTTTTGAAAGACAGAACATTCAAACTTTTTGCGACAGTAACTTTTTCCTTCTAAGTTATCAACAAGTAATCACACGACTCCCACTCCTTGCACGAAAGTGATTCAAAATCCCTGCTTGAGGGCGAGAGTTTTTTGAAACAAGGGAAAAAAGTATTTGTTTTCAATAAAACCGACTGAAATAAGGTATGGAAGGTACCTCTCTTTAAGAAGTGGTGGAAGTGACAACTATCGTTTTAGCCCCCGTTTACACGGGTCATTTTTGAGCGGACGAATTTTTAACCCCTACAACCCGTTCACGCGAAATCGTGCAATTTCTTTACAGATTGCAGTACTGTTTACACCAGTCCGACTTATCAAACAAAGGCGCATAACTAGGCTCCACTGAGGCTTTTACCGCGCAAACTGTGCCAAAACTTGCCCGGTTGAGGAGCGCTTACCATTTTTTAAGGAAATTTCGGTGACAAATTTCTGACAAATGGTACTGGACTTGAAAACGAAAAGAGGAATGGGTAAGAGTTGTACCATTTGCAAAACACCAGATAACGAGTGGGCCTGGGTTGAAACAGACCACCTTCCGCCTTACGAGCAAGCCTGGCACTGGTTAACCAGACAAATGGTACAAAGAATTTCGGTCGTTTTGGTAAAAAAGGCAAAAAGGTAATACCTCGAAAGGTATTACTATTTTCCGGAAAATTTCCACCGGGATGAACCGTTCCATTTGAATTCTCCCCGGAGTTACCGGGTTTCCATACAAATGGTAAGCGCTCCAGGTGTTTTACACGAGTCCGCGTGAAGTGCAACCGTTAGCCTGTTCCAAGCGTTCGGATAGTGGAGAGCGGTGTGGAGTAGAGAAAGCGATGAAAAGTAGAGGGGGACTCTCCTCCTCCCTCGCTTTTACTTTTTCGCGCTCCCTTTTACTTTGCACCGCTCCCCACTATCTGAACGCCTGGAACAGGCTATGCAACCGTAAGCATAAAAATTTTGATCATCTTCTGGTCAGGTCAAAAACTTGCATACTTTGCCGTTCAAAAAGTTGCGCGGTTACGCAGGTCCGGTGTAAACGAAAGGCAGATTTGTGCAAGTTTTTATGTCCGTTCAAATATTTGTCCGAACCCGTGTAAATGGGGTTTTAGATTTGCTATCGATTGTAGGAGAAGAGAACAAAGAAAATTAGATTTAGAAGAAATTAGCTGGGCAAGTCAGCCCCACCATTTCTAACACAAGAAGGATCGAGAGACTCTCTTCTGATCATAGCACTACGGCGATTTCAATAATTAAGACAATTACCGAAAATAAACGTTTAAGTCTTACAAAACAACATACTGTCTGGGTAACAATTACACTTAAGTCGGTCATAAACCCGCTTTCAACTGGAACGAACAATTGTGAAATGTGTTCGCTACAAGTTGCTCAGTGTTGGCAACATCTGACCATTTTTTTTTTTTTTATTTTTTAAAAAGAAAAGACCAACTTCTGTAATTTAGTGTTAAACGGCGTAATTATTGGACAGAGAGATTAAATGGTTAATCTCTCACGGTAAACACGAGTATCGATGCAAAAAAGAGCTTGTTTGTTTATGTCAAAAGCAAGATTGCATAATGACGATGTTTAACCAACTTGAGTAATGTGCCGATAACCTTGCATTTTGGCGATTTTAATACGTCGCATATGCATTCTAGACATTTCTGTCCGCTTCGGCAACAAGAAATAACAATGGTAAATTAATTGAAGGTGCAAGTGCTCATTGTTTGCTGTTATTTGTGATCACCGAAGTACAGAAGTTCGACGGCGCTTGTTTGTTTCCAAGTCAAATTACTAGCGTGCTGGTAGTCACTATATAATCTCCGCAAACTTCCATTAGCGTGAGCGTGATACTATAAGGCTGTTTGAGCTCAAAAATGGTAGGTTAGCGAACAAATCCTAGGAGAGAGCCTTAGCAGGAGGCTAAAAGGTTTCAAAGAAGCTCGTGCCAACATTACAAAACGGACAAAACTCTTAAATATACGCGCTAAAGACAAGATGGGTTCATGCAGTTCGCCGGCAAAACAACGCGCTTCATTCTCATTTAGTTTAAATGATCAATATGAAGCCAGTATAGCTATACCACACCACTCACCTGTGGTTTTGATACTTGTTGATGTCATAGGTGTCCACTCTTCGCCGAGCGACGAGACGATTTTAACTTCGCTGGGCACTTTTTCGCGGCGATGCAGACCCCACGTCGTCGTTACCTTGGGGTCTAGTAGCTTTTAAAGACATCTGTTTAAAGAAACAAACACAAGAGATATTCTGTAACTTCTGCCCGTCAAAACACCCGTAAGATGGCAATTAACAGCAAATTAATATGCCACATACAAGAAACACATGAAAACATAAAGAGTATGAAGACAGTGATGAAGACTTACTTCTCATTCGCTGAAAGCGATTCGTCTTGCATTACTGGGCTATTCTAAATTGAGTCTTTAACAGGTTAATTGAAGACAAAATGTTTAAGACACCGTCATAGCGTTTTTATGCGAATCGCGCTCACTTTCATAGCTATCTGAAAGTCAAATCAGTTTGAAGCAGTGAGCCAAAGTTGTATTTAAATGCAAATTGCATTTTCACCCAATAAAAAGTCATCACCTACATTTGAATATTCCGTAAATGAAAATCTCTCCTTTTTCTCACTTCCTCCGCAAAATACTGGGCGGAGTTTAAAATTGCTTCAAACTAATTTTCAAAAACTTCTTACGGTAAATGGAAATAACCATACAGCAGCGACACTGTGTCTCTAAGTGAAGAAAATTAATTTATTGCAAGCTACCGAATGCAGTACACGAATAAACAGGGACCAAGCAAATTGTCGACTAATATATAACACATTCCACACTAAACAAAATATCACCTCGACGACATTCTAATTCACAGATATAAACAACAGAAAAAAGGCACAAAAAAAGACAGTCTAGGCTTTTGAAACCGCAAAAACTGATGTGCAAAAATACATATTTAAAAACATACGGTCGTGAACAAAATCAACTCTAGCCACGGAATGATAGTTCACCGGATATTCGTTGTCAGAAACTTCTTAGCTTACCGATAGGCTCTGAATACCCGCAAGATCTTTTCGTCATCAGGATCTTTGCAAGGTGAGCGTGCTCCATATAAGCCAGCTTTAAGTGACTCCCACTACTGACGTAGTCGTAACCTTCCCGTTTCCCGTGGTCAAACCACAACAGGGAGGAAGTTATAACGAAGTGTACAATTCCGGTTCTTTTGTTGCTATTGTTGTTTATTGGTTAGCGGAAAGAAATGTGCCCGAAGCAAACCGAAAAGTAAATGGCGTCTTCCACCATGCTCAAAGAAACGTTACGGGCGTTGACCAAATGGATAGTTTTGGTTTAGTTCATTTTTTTTTTTAATGAGAAAGTTGAAAAACACTAAAGAATGTGTAGAAAAACGTTTTGGTATTACGGTATAGATAGGCTTTCATTTTCTCGACATAACCAGTACCTTATCGCAGAGACTTGTCGATGAAATGCTTCGCGACCGACCAAAATCGTTTGAACATCGTCAAGTCCATATTTTCGTTTTTCAACCTGCTGATCGTCAGCTTACCTCCCAGGCAGATCTTTCCAACGTCTGGGGGCAAAGTAGGACACCACGACAAATTGCCAAATCATATCAGGGAGAAAGTCACTGCAAAATTCCGGTTGTTTTCTTAATAATTTCAAAGGCGAGAAATCTGGTGCAAATAACGGCAAGCCCACCAGAAATTAGATTTTACAGTGAAGACAGGAATACCCTGCGAGCAGAGGCTACATCTTCGCTGTGTGAGCAGTTGTGCGAAAGGTAAACAGCTCACACAGCGAAAAGGTAGCTTCTCCTCGCAGGGTAAGACATGAGAAATAAACACCAAGATATGTTACTTTTAAAGAATGTTTATTGGAAACTTCATTCGTGGGCTATATACAAGTGTCACAGAGCTTGTCACATATCCGTAACCGTAGTACATGTGTTGGAGTTATCCTGGGTGTGAGTGACCCTTGGTAAATGGACTGTTGCTTAAAGCATCGCTATGAAAATCGGTACCTGCTACAGAGCCATGGCTCAGTCTGAGGTCCACAGTTTGAAAGTTCGATCGAACGAGCTGGACACGACGTACTGTCCATCTGAGGAAAGAAAGACGCCGTTAGATTTATCATTTGCCGGTTCAGTTAAGCAATGAGAAAAGATGATCTGAGGCCAGGGTCAACGTTGAACTTCACATGGGACGGACTTGATGTTAACGCAACCTCATTCCCAGGTTCTCTCCTACCGGTAGGAGAGAACCCTGGGAACGAGTTTGATGCTAATGAGGGAGAACAAAAGATTTTGCTCATTAGTATTAGGCTCGTCTCGTGAAAAGTTCGACGTTCCATAATGGACTTAGGCTTATGAAGGGATATAGCATCAGAAGGTTCCAACTTCTCCGGTCTTTTGTTACCGAAAGAATCTGTGTCGTTTCCGTGACTACTCACGTTACAATAGCCACCGGATTCCTTCCCAGTCGTCGCAATAATGCGCGCGGCACGTAAGCGCGAGGTGTGATGGATAGTGAGGAAATGAGAAAGAAAGACCTCGCCTCTTGCGCAGGCTTCCCATCAGCCCTTGCTCCCCCACCTTGGGCCCCGTGCGGGCGAATGAAACAAATTCTATGAAATAGAAAACCTAAACTGCCAACAGTCGACAAAAAAAAAATTTCACTCGTAGAAAAGTACAATTTCTAGCTGCAGACAAATTTGCCAGGATTATCGACGACAATGTTTTTTTCATGAAACTTTGTGAGTTTTGCTGGTTTTCGTTGATTTCTAGGCCTGGGTTTGTCTCCTTAGCGGACGTCAGCTCCTCTCCTAAAATTATAATAATTCAATTCAATCGTCTTTCAGGACTTCCATGGCACACTCATACAAGTAACCAGAAGTCATCATAGCTGAATATTATTATAAACAATTATTGAATGAAGTTTTTATGATATCCGGAATAAGGTCGAGGTAAGTGTTATCCACCGAGCCGAGGGCAGAGGCTGATAACACTTATTTTTACTTACCGAGACCTTATTCCGGACATCAAAAAAACCGAATCTAATAATTGTTTTATTATGCATTGTTTTGAAGAAAATAACGACAAACACACTACGGTATAGAACGCAGTTTGACATTGCTCTTAAAAATCATGCACTGCGCACGCAACCTACAGATTAGCCTCAACTGAATCTGCTAGCAGATAATTGACTAATCTGTTGGTTGCGCTGATATCCAAAATTAACTGTAGGCTCTTAGCCAATGAGAAGACGGATAGCGAGTACAATGTGTAATAACCTGGATAATCTACGATTGCTGTAGGTATGATGTGACATAACCACTGTCTACTGTACTCCCCCGCATCCCAAGTTATCAATATTAAGCCGCCATGTGATCGCAGCTCAAGTATAAAGAAAGAGATATTACTCTCAATCTTGTCGAGTTTCCGGACAGCCTTGTTCACAGCCGTTCAGAAACGTATATAGAAGAACTACAGACCTGGTGAAACATCCACGCAACTAATCTTCTGCTCGTGTCCTGTGAGGGTTTTAAGTGGCGCCCATCCTGGATGGGACCACACCTGAAGATAAAACAGTCTCTATCAGTTAACCCTCGGAATAAAATTAAGGAGAGAAACATTGTGCTATATCATGTAAATGAGGAGGCACCAGAATATCGCTCACCCTCCGAAATCTTCATAATGCTCCATATCAAACGCAAGCCGAATCCACCAAGTGTTTCATTATTCAATCAATTCATTTATTCATTTCCAACTTCAAAAAAATGCTTACCTCGATCAAGATCAAGGTAAAGTCCCTGTACTCATGACTTGGCAAATTCATGACATAATATAAAGGGATTTTTAGTCTAGCAGGGCCCAGTTGTTCGAAGGCCGGTTGGCGCTTAACCCGGGGTTAAATTTAACCTGGGTTTCTTTTTCTTGTGTTCTGAGGCATTTTCGATGATAATTTTCTCTGTCATTTTTAAAGCTTCCAATCATCATCTTGCAGACAAAAAGAATTAAAACTGAAATGCTTTTTAAGCTTTCAAATCTGAATTAAAATCTCGCACTAACCCTGTTAACCCAGCTTTGAACAACTCAGCCCAGATGTTCTTCAAATGACAGTCGCAATCCGTCAGGTATTATATTTGGTGTTCTTGCTAAAATTTTAGGTAGCAGTTTGGTTATGAACCTAGTATATGGCCTCGCTCTACATGAGTTCTCCGTAGCTCAGGTGAATAGAGCACCCACCCGGTGTTTGGGAGATCATAGGTTCGAATCCTGTCGGGGAGTCAGATTTTTTTTTCTTTGTCCCACGCTCGTGACGTGCTAATCATTTCATTTTCACAGTTTGTTTCTTCTTTTCTATTAAAACAGCTGAGCTACCAGTACAATAGAACATTTTCAATATATTAAAATTCATACTTGGCTTCGATGCTTGGGGGAATAAAACAAAAGAAATGTATTATTCATTGCTGAGCCTCAAGATGATTTCTTTTGTTTTATTCTCCCAAGCCTTGGTGCCAAGTCCGGAAACGCACTATCTTTCAGTTGGATTGTCCCGCAATTATCTGCAACACTAAGGAGCGCGTGATGATCCTTGATTTTATACCAACAAGACGTGAACAAGTAATCAAATACATAGTAACAACCCTCGACTTCTACCTGCGCACAAAGCGATCAAGTTTTTTTTAATCGCATTTCGCCACTAGCTAGCAATCTATCATAAAACAAACACCTTTCCACGCTCTGCATTCGACTTTTCAGTTAGCAAATTGCTACTAAGGATCTGTAACGCGAGACCAAAGCGAAGAAACAATTACTATGACAATTAATATAACAAACTGCGCTGTGAATGCAGCGGGCTGCCTATCAATGTTCACCTTAATGGTTGTGTCATAGGACGCCGATATCAAGTAATCATCTGTTAAAAGAAACAAAAAAACTCAATTTCAGATCGTTGCGTCTAAAACTTTACGGCACTGTTCTGAGTTCTACCCTAAGGAGACTCATACATAAAAATGACGGTGATACTCGTCGGAAAATTAGAATTAATCCCTTGAAGGAGAGTTACCGAGGTTAACCAATAAAGGGTCTGAGCGGTTTATAAGTTTGAGTCGAGAAAATTGAGTCGCTTCAATAACGGCATGGTTGTCTGAACCGGCGGGTCACAAGCCCTTTAGATTCTAACCGACGGCCCTTTCCCAATGTCAGAAATGGCCGTCTGGGCCATGGTCGGACCAGCCATTTTGACAAAGAAATAAGCTTTTTCCAAGAGTTTTTGCTGAAAACTATCTCTTTCGTACAAACTATTTAGGATTTGACTGATCTGGCTGGATAGTTTTGATTAAAAGTGAAATTCTCAATACGACGGGAATGGTCTGGCCGCTCAGTTCTGACAAATGGAAAGCGCCCTAAGAGAAGGACGACTAGGCGGACGAGATTTTCTCAACACTAAGTAGTGCGCGCGCATGAACCAGCGTCATTTTGGCGGGAAAACGTGATAACCGTCGTCATTCTATTACGAGTTTTAGCGAGAATGTCACAGTGACAGAAACAAGTTTTCAAATGTTACATTTCAATCATTTAGCGATCAGGAGAGGGATTAACCTCGTTGTATAAGAATAATCGTAGAAACTTTTCTGGTGAGAAAAATTAAATGAAGCTTTCCGGGGAGAATGTTTTGAGATTAGGTAAAAAAGAAATACGTACTTCATTCAAATTTCGTCCTCGTATAGTCGTCCTCGTCCTTCAATCTGAAGGTGATGTTACACAGGACGATTCGCAACGACGATTTTTAGCGCAACACAGCGTTGCAACATTGTTGCGACGTTGTTTCGAATTCTTACAACATTGTTCTAACATTGCAACGCTGTGTTACCCGTAAAATCGTCGTTGAGAATCGTCCCGTGTAACATCACTTTAAAGGTCTCTAATGTGTATAGCAAGGGAAAATCAGTAGAGGATTCAGGCAAAATACCAGCCCAACCCTCCCCGAAGCAACATTTTGCCCTAGGCAAGCAGTTAGTGATGACGTTGAGTTTGTGGAGGAGTAGAAACTTACACTGATAGGAAAATACTCCCTTTAGAACAATTCGCTACCATTTTCAATAAACGTTTACCGTAAAACTTGACATGTGATATAAGGTTTGTGTGTGCTGGTACGGTATATACGCTCTGTCTCTTTCTCAAATCCCATATCATGATCTTTTGATCCTCGCTGCCCGTAGCAATACGATATCTGAAACGAGGATTTACTCATATTAAACCTATGGGTAACGTTCCTGGACCCATCTTGAATGCTTGTCCCCTGATTCACACTTTAAGGGTCTTTAAGTGAAGTTGCAAAATGTTTGGAAGGTCGTGCGTAAACGTAGAAGTTGAACCTCGCTAAGCTTACGTTTACAAGCGGCCTTTCATACATCGCCTTTTTTATCGCACGTAAATTTTACCGGCGTATGCACGTAAAAATTACGCTACAGTGGAAATCCACTTTAACATGAAGGCACGAGCCTACCACTTCACGCTATTCGTAATAAAGCTTAGGTCTAACGTAGCCGAAATGATAGGAAAAGGACAAAACCCGTTCGTTTTCGTCAACAAACGGATTACTCTTCAGTTCGCTTCCATAAACGGCAAACGACGTCAAACGAGTTCAAAAGTCGACAACCTGCTGTACTACCGAAAACACAGAAGGGTTCTGACACCCTAAATTTTACAAATCTTGCTAACAGGGGTACGAAAAATTTGGTAAAAACTTCGGAAAATTACTGGATGATATAAACATTTCTTCACAATATGTGACAGTTGAGTGTTACTCTCTATGCATACAACGTTGTACTAGGGAACCGGGGGGAGCACTCCCATATATAAGCCATATAGGTATGTACCGCCCCAGTGGGTTGGGTTTTTGCACCGTTTCATTCTGAAAACGGGGATAGACGTGGCCCATTTTGGTCTGGAATTGGGTAGCGTTTTCGAGGGAACTATGGGAACGTATGAACGTGTTTGTAAATAGCAATGTGCGAATTCGAATTGGATTTTAAGAAAGCTTTTTGTTGGCGTTCTAATCTAAGTATTGATGACATAATTTCTTAGAGGCCAGGTCTGAAAAGGGGTATGGACCTCTGTGGACACTACTTAAAACGTGTGTAAAAAATGAAATTTGTTGGTCTGAAATAAGGTCATGCAGGATTTGGAGAACGGGGCGGCACACTCCCACCAAGAAACCAAGGAGTAAACCTCCGAGGCTAGGGAATGACAAAGGTGTAACTTGACTCACCCATCACGAGCAAAATCTATTCCAAGAACCTTCTTCAAGTGTCCATCAAGGGACATAACACACTGACCCGTTCTGAGGTCCCACACAAGTCCTCTACCGTCAAGACCACTACAATGAGCAAAAGATCTGTAGTTACTTCTTGTATCACAACTAAATGTAACAAAAACCCTAAATGTAATACTAACCGCAAATGGAATAAACTTTAACGCTAAATATAACAACACCGTAATAATTGAGAAACAGTATGAATGCTCTTCAAATGTTTTTCTCTGACACCATTTTCTCTTTCCTAGATTCCAAATTCTAGTCTTAATATAATCTATATTTTTGGTTGGTATATTACATTCAGGGTTGTTATTACATCAAGCGGTATTACGGTGCTCAGGATTTGGAGGGAAAAAAACTAAATGAAGGTAATAGGACTGAGTTGAGTAATTATGCGTTTCTGGGAAACTGCCCACCAGCCCCTCCCCTAAGCCAACATTAACACTCACTTCTCACTTAAGGCAAAATGTTGGCTTAGGGGAGGGGTAGGTGGGCAGTTTCCTAGAAACGCATGATAAACAGTAACTTTGTAATTTTCTAAAATTGAACTATTGAAAGTCCAGCCTTTAATCTTGTGGGATTTCAGGCTAGGTACTCGGGGCACCGGACATACCCGGAACGGTTCAATATTTTCCCTCTGTTCACACGGAACTGACGGGTTGAATTTTTAAAAACTTTTTCTTTGGCTTTACCATCTTCCCATGAGCAAAGCGCTACTTTAGAAATTCCAAAACGGCGTCTCCCAGCTGAGTTAACGGATAAATCACTATTCAGTGGAAACGTATTAGGGAAACCAATTGCACTATCCCTTGGATAGAGATTTATCCCCTGGATAGCGCTATCCATTGTTTGAAAAACTGGGGCCAGGCGTGCCCCTCCTCCCTTCTCCCTTGCGCGCGATCTAGCGCCCAAATTCCCTTCCCCTTCCCTTTCGAACGCCTGCCACGCAAGCTAACGTAACGGCTAAAACTTTGACCTCGATTTTAGCGTTCAAATTTTTGAACGCTTAGGCGTCTAAATTTTGTGCCATTAAGGTTGTTTCGTGTAAATGAAACACGTAAACGCATGAATTTAGTTTTAAGATTCTCATAACGGTCCTACCATTATCAGTACAAGAACTGACTGGGGTACACTGTGAATTAGAGTTTTTCTCCTTTATGTTGTGGATACGTTGTTATTAGAGACCTTTAGATTCATAAGACGAGGAGAACTACGAGGACGGGATTTTCTCAATACTAAATAGTGCGTACGCGTGAACCAGCGTCATTTTGGCGGGAAAACGAGGCAGCCGTCGTCACTCTTCTACGAGTTCTAGCGAGTGGCCGCAGTGGCCGTCGTAGTTGCGGAAACAACGTTAAACGTTTTCTCATTTTGCAAACGGGAGAGGGCTTAGCCTCGTTCAATAAAGATAACGGTCTTTATGGGTGAAAAAAAGCACAATAAAGCTTTCCGGGGTCTCTACTTTTGAGAATACACGAAAAAAACTTTAAAGTGAAATCTCGTACTCGTAGTCGTTCTCGTCCTCCAGTCTGAAGGTCTCTGTTGTTTTTCTGTTGTTACCATGTTGCTGCAAGTGAGCCATCAATCTGAAATGCGATATTATACACCTCTCTTGAATGACCCTCCTATAAACAACACAAACAAAGAAGTATACACCACCTTCCTACGGTACTGCCAATGTACAGTACCGAAATTTTCAAAACTGTCATGAAATATTTCCTTAAGCATTACGGGCCTCAAATCTCCTTTTCATTCATAACAGGCAACTTGAGCGCTTAAATGAGTAAGGGAAAGATTTAACGACAGTTCAAAAATTTTAGAATTTACAAGGACTTGTGTGGAAAACCATGCAATCGTGACTGGGTGGCAAAAGTTGTTTTTCTCATACAAATGCGTCTAACTTTCGGCGGCCGTTGAAATCTTTACCTTTCAGATATACGGCTAAAAATTCTCAGGTTACCTACTTTTAATATGTTCTTTCAGCTTGTGCTAACAAAATATTTCCAAAGTGAACTGTTTTCGTGTTTACCGAAAGTTGATCACGCGATCAAGTCATGCAAAGAGCCTATTGCTTGTTACTTTGGGCGAACAAACCTGGTCTACAAATCGGCTTAACGTTTTGAATAAGTCTCGCCGCATTAGCGCAATGTTTTCTGCGTTAATTGAAAAAGAGATGAGTAAAAGTATTTTACCTGATGTAGAACTTCTTTGAGCTGTTCTAAATCCCAAAGTCTCCAAGAGTAGTCAAAACTGCCGGCAAAAACAAACTTCATCAGAGAACAAAATGACAATTTCACTTGGGCCCAGACATCAAATTCACGAAAAATTCAGGCGAAGGCCCGGGTGGTCACACCACATGATCTAACAAAGGCGATGACATAGCCTGTGTAGCCCGCGTAGCAAGCGTTCCCGCTCCTTCTATTTTTTTGCTTTCGTTCCAGCTTTCGCGCATCAACTCGAGCGAAAACGCTTGCTGCGGAGGATAGTGATGACACCATGTACGCCGGTATAAACCAATTTGATAGAGCGGTTTTCACTTGACTGTCGAAAGGGATTGGTTTTGGTTTTGGTTTTGGTTTTACTGCGCCCTTTGGTTGGCTAGTGTATTTACTTTGGTTTTGGTTTTACGACAGTCAAGTGAAAACCGCTCTATTATCAACCAATCCTGTGAAATAATAAAGTTACTTACCAACAAGAAGCTAGAAATCGTCCAGAAGGGTGATACGCCACACGAGAGACACGTTTTTCGTGTCCTTCTATGTTTGCAAGAGGAGTATCCCTAAAAAATATTATGAAAATAATGTTCAGAAACATTGCCGATATCAGTTACCCAACTCCAAACCAATTCTGTCACTGTTTTTTTCCCTTTAATTTTTTCACTTCGTTAGAGCGATTTTCATACGACCTTGAAATGAAAACGCGCGAACAAAACAGAAACAACAAACGAACGGAAATAGAGAGATTTGATAGGTTTATTGAACGAATACAAATGTGCGTGGCTTTTCGTTGGTTAACCGAACGCTTGTCTGAAAAACCTTCATGCCCAAGAACTTTCTAGAAATCAAAGCATACTACACTTTAACGTCATACTGCAACACGACTGGCCAATCGAACAATGCCTTCTCCATATTAGGGTTTTCTTTGGCGGGAAAACGAAGAGTCCATGTTTTGGTCTTTTCATCCATCGGCTGATAAAATAAATAACGAGCAGTAACCGAAACCATTTTTCAGATAATACGAAAATCGCTCTATCCTGAAGGTGACACGCGAAGGAAACAGAGAAAATAAGCGACTTAAGATGAAGGGCCCGGTTTATAAGGAAAAAACGTTGTCCCGGGAAAATGGGTCACCCTCCAAGACACGTCAACTTTAGCGAGCGCTTATATGAGTAAAAATTAGATTCCTTTGCCCAAGCCAGGAGCTGACATAGGCGCTTGCGTACGCTCTGATTGTCTCGCCTTGCCCCAGTTGACCCGACTGGGCGAGCCAAAGGGCCAATTATTTAAACGGAGTTTAGCCCGTGTTTAACAAAACCGCGTTCTAAGCCATTTCAGTTTGCCCAACGCTCTCATCTAAACACCATCGTTCATGAACAATTTGAATAAAGCATATAGCATAGTCTGGAAAAGCACCTACTTTCTTAAATTTCTTAAACCGCGGCCTAAATTAGACTTCATTTAAATAACCGACACAAAGTGTTTATATGGAGAAAAGCTGGTTTGGCTAGGTGGGTGACCCGCTTAGCCGAGCCAACCTTTTTGTTTCTCATTCAAACCGTTCGCCGAGTTTTGTGAGGAAATGTTGGCTCACCCAGGATAGTTCGGTTTGGTGACAGACCCCGCTCCCGGGCCAAGTTTTCTCCGTATAAACGGGACATACGATCAGGCGTTTGGCTTTACAGTGTATGAGTCGCTCTCATACCAGACAACTTCGATTCGCTCCTCCTTAGCGATCTGTCCAAAACGTGCCATTTTCAGGTGCGCTCGGGCACTTCCCTCGCTCTAATACCGCGCGAGAAAATGACGTGTTCTCTTCTCGTACATGTAGCCTGAGTAAATAGAGACCTTAAGATACCCCGATATCCGACATTTCATGCGTGACGCCACAAACCGGTTTCCATGCATGTCGAAATGACGTCCCTCAAATTCTAAACGCGCGCAACAAATTTCATTCATACATGATTGAAATATCATGTTTTAAGAAACTTGGCGGGAAGTCCCGACCGATCTTGTTATCGGGATCGAGTCCTCACCAAACAATTCCTTTGATTGGATGAATGCTGAATTTTTCAATGCTATTTCTTTTGCGAAACTCAAACGTTCGGCAATTCTCAAAATCCCCCAAATACCGCCAAAATTGATATCGTTTCAACCCCTATTTGGGTCCAAAATGATGCGTCACTGGGGCAAAAATATTTGAACAGACGTCATGAGTATGGAAAAAGTTTAAAAACTCCGTTTCTTCATGTAGTTCTTCTACGAGTAAACTGGTTTGGGGCGGTTCTACCGGGTAAGGTCGATGACGTCACCACAAAATGAAAAAAACATGGCGCTACCCGTTACTCGTACACCGATTTCGGGGTATCTTAAGGTCTCTAATAGCCGACATTTTGTGACGCCACTACCGGTTTCCCTGCGAAATGACGTCAGAGAAACGCGCGCAGAAATTTCATACTGATGACGTGTCACCACCCAGATCTTTAGTCCTCCTCCTCTCGTTTCAAATCGCCAACCCTTCTGGGTAGTGATGCGTCATGGCTGCTCGGAAAGCAACCGCGCCCCTCGTTCCCGCGTTCCTTCCGTTTCAAGCGCCTTTCACGCAGGCTGCTCAGCAACCTCGTTCCCATGTTTTCTATCCTACCCCCCCCCCCCCACCCTCTCTCTTTCGCTCCGTAGGGACTGGTAGGGGAGAACCCTGGGAACGAGGTTGGTTTCGAGGGGAAACCAGAGGTGTCGCAAAATGTTGGCTGTTTTCTCAGAGTACTCTTAACGCAGTACCAGCTATTTCAACACCAGGGATGGATTCTTCCACATAAAACAACAAAAAATGACTCATTGTACAGGAGACTACTTACATGTTGAGAGACCAGAGAAGAACTACTCCATCGGCATCACAGGACGCCATACATGGACCAGTTTCATCTAATGACAAAGTTGCTTGGGGGTGAAACACTATTGATCCAACACGTTCATTATGACCTGTAACCATTGGAACAAAAGATCCAGATCTCAACCTGACATGTACGTTATTTCTTTTTGTACAATCTCAGTGACTTTGTTACCTCTGCTTCCTGCGTCCCTGGCGCATAAAAAATCCCCTAAGATGCAACATAATTTGTGGCATGCCTCCCATAGGACGCAAAGATCGATCTGAAGATGTTTTTGGTAGAATATTTGTGTAATTTCTGTGGCTCTTCAAGGCTGTGCTCTAAGGAAAATTGAAGGGAGCCCAGTGCCCTGAAACTGTAAAATCTAGGGTGCCCAGCATATGATTTGTATGAAAAAGCTACAATTTTCTAGTCGCCCGAGAGCAAAAATTAGGCACCAGGGCCACCGGGCTCTGCTAGAGCACAGCCCTGCTGTTCTTGTGGCTGTTGTTAAACGATGTTTATTTCTTTTAGTCTTTGTTGTGCTTTACAATAGAAGGGGTATAATTTTATTTCAGTAAACTGTAATACAGAGTTTTGGAGTCTGTCTTCAGATTAACTGTGTGGTTACAAAAGAGCCAGGGACTCATTGTCTTTTTCATTGTTCATGATTTTTCACAAGATGAGTCCCAGGACTCACCATAACTATTTGTAACAAAATCACTGCAATCTTAACAAATAAATACCACTATGCAAACTTTCCACTGAAGAGGTTTCATTAGAATGGTAACACCATAGGAAGTCTCCCAGAGACTAAAAAACTACAAAAAAAATTAAAATTATCTCTCCATAAATAAATTAGTCTGAGAGCAAAAGGGTTAAAATTAATTGTTAAATCAAACAATTCTGAGATCCAAAACAAAATTAAGGTCCATACTTTTCTGCATGGTGTGTTTACCTCGAAGAACTGCTATTGGTTCACAATCTGGAATTGACCAAAGTTTACATAAGCCACTCCTAAAACAAAAAATGGCAAATAATAATACAAAGCTGCAGATGCCAGACCATTACCCTTGGTCTTAAAATAATTTATCTAAATAGCAGGGTACAATGTTAGCCACGTAAATGGCTGGACCTCCATTGGGCTTGCTATTGAAGGACCATGAAGAAAAGAATTCCATTTCTGCTAGCGGACGTCTTCAGTTTCTTGCTTTGAGCTAAATACATCTGACACTGAAATTACTTTTGTGCATGTGATTACAACACATTACACTAGCTGAACCAATATTTTGCAATAGAATCACGAAACATGTTCATCAGACATGGTACAAGACAATATAACAGGGACACAAAGTAAGCCTACCAGGATGCAGTAGCTAGTATTTTTGAATCTGGAGAAAACTGACAAAAGGACAGTGGTCTGTCATCACCAATCTGACTGCAGAAATTGTTTAGACCCTGAAAAGATGAGGAAAAAAATTTTTTGAGGTCTACCAGCTAAAAATGTCAGTCACAGAAATCCAATGGTCATTTAAAAGAAGATTGTCGTTACACTCTGACCCCAATTAAGGCCAGAAACAAAACAACTAGAACTATAACAAGTATGAAGAAACCAGTTTAAAGAATTTCCTTGCTGAACATTAAGCTTTCTACCACCTTCGGTGTGGTAATACCAACACCTCTGTACTGCAGACTGCTGGGTCTGTCCCTCTAAAAGTCATATTAAGGAAGTTAAAGTGTCTACATGTGGTGTAAAAAACCAAGTGATGCATGCACTGTATCTGTATCTGATCTTTTCTTCACATTCCACACAACAGAGCTACACAAAAAATATGAAACAAACCCTTAGTTTGCGATGTAACTCTTGCATCTTTGCAGCTTTCTCAGGATCAGGTCTGGCTTGCTGGATGCGCATTTGTTTTAATCTTTCACATGCTCTAGAAATAGTGAGGTCCATGTTAATGAACACATCTTATGAACAAAATACAACAAAATCTTGCCAGTGTGACAATGTCTACTAGTCGCCATAACCAACGTAATGACTACCTGATGAACTTAATAACCGAGTGACAAAATGAATAGCTAAATTACTTACTGACTGACTACAAGTAGCTCCGTAGCTGAAAAAATCACAACTACACCAAAACATATCATAAAAGACATAACTACAGCTGTAACTGACAGAGTGACCAACTGATGAATGAAGTGGACATTTTAAGCAGCTCACTAATATGCTGAATGAGAGTTTAAATAATCACCATAATGATGAACTGACCAACTGATTGAGCTGCTGAACCCTTGATTCATTCATTCATTCATAGATTAGTTACCTGGTCCTTGCCCATTGAACAGGTGAGCAGGATTAATATTACTTGCCCAACAGGAACATCAACAAGTCCCAGACTACCGAACAGGACTTTTCGAGATTTGCTCTGGACAAGCTGTCATCAAATTTGCTTGTCCAAGGCAGTTGCAGGCTTGCCCAAGTTTACCTTAAGTTACAATAAAGGATTTTCCTGGGACAATGCTCATTGGGTAAATGAGAATAAAACGTTACATATACTTTCCTGCAAAGAGAATCTATTTGCCCCAGATTGCTAGATGGGACTTTTCTTAAGCCCTGTCAAGAATTTGATATCATCTACAGTCTCAGTCGATTACAGCAGGTGAACTGGAGTCCACTAAGAGATTAAGGTGCTAACATTTCAACTGCTAACCCCAAACCACAAAGAAGTTGCTCTGACAAAGGCTTGTGCTCAAAATGTCTGCTCTTACAACTGTAAATCTCTTTAATGGTGGCCATTCTACCTTATCCGTCTTATCTAAGCCAAATTTTGCAGGGTCCACTGATGCTGGTTTATCAGTTTTATTATAATACATAAACTTTTAATTTATGAACTTCACACCTAGGTAGAGAGTATTTAGCAATCCAAAGGCGGGCTACTTTCAGCTCCGGAGAACCCTCATGATACCAGACTTCCTCTTCTAATTCCTGAAGTAATAAAAGGTTGAGAGCAGAAATAAATTTTTATTGATGCCAGAGAGTTTAATAACTTTATAAACTGTACGTTATAAATAAAACAATGAAACAAGACATCAAAGAACATCAAATTGCATCTTGGCCCAACTGGAAAAAGAAGACTATCTCTTTCCTACCCGAAACATCCTAAACTTTGAATGCACAAATTCACTGTCATCTCAGGTTATGTATCTGAGACATGGACCGCTAACAATGAACACAACAACAATGAGTGGCTCCATAGTCTTTAAATAAAAAAATTGTTTTGTCTCAATATTTTTCCCTCAAAGTTTTAATAGTTTTGGTTTGTTTGACATATAAAAAAACTTCTGTTTTGATACATGTAAACATGTATGACAGGAAAATGGTTTAACTCGCTTCAAAGAGAATTTTTTACAGGGAGTTAGGGGAGGAGTGTAAGGTCCAGAAGTCATATGATAAAGTGGAATAAGAAGATAATATGATTTAATGGAGTAAAGATCTACAAAGGACATACTGGTTCCTGTTTCTCTTTTTCGTCCTCTTCCTTTTTGGGAACATCTTCACCTTTAAACCAGACAACAATATAACATCAAATCAGTGATACACAGTCTTATACTGATTAGAAATACAGTCCAACCTCTACTAACTACTACCTCTCCACAATGGCCACTTTCTTTTGAAGACAGTCCATACAATGATTCTTGTTTAAACCTCTCTGGCCATTGTGGAAAGGTTTAACTGTATTCTTTTGATTTGCAATACTTAGCATTTTCTGGATATATATCCCAAATGTTTTCCAAATTTGGTCAACGGTAGCTGGTTGTGAAGAATAGGCCATTTCCGAGTTCCCCCGAGCCTCTGTATCAAAACAAGGTTAAGGGCTCAGCCTTTGATATGGAAATGATTTTTCATTCTCAGGCAAATAAAACTCATTTTCACAAGAAAGTTTGTGCACTTGGCCTCATTGTGAAAGTGAGGGTTTTTGGAACTCAAAAGTGGCCTATTAGTCATGGGATTTGAGCCAATCAGAGAAGGGGAAATATTTTGACTGAATATCAAAAAATCTTTGTTACATAGACAAACTACTGCTAATTAACCTAAATCTATACATGTAACAAATATCACTTACCTAATTCTGACAATAATTTTCTCAATCTGTCTCTTCTTTCTGGTGGACCTTCCCCAAACAAAGCTGTGACAAAGATTGACATTTTTTAACCAAAAACAACAGTAAAGTATTTAAAGTAATTTAGATATCTTACACCAAAAATGACCCTATTTAATGCAATTCTCATTTTTGTTTTAAAGTAAATAACTTACTAATTGGTTCTCCGAGTTCCCGCAGTCTCGCCTTCACTGATGCATCACCTGTCGGTACAGTGATTGCTCGAGCCTATTGACAATATTTTAAAAATAAGTGTCATTTTAGTGCTTCACATTGTTCATATAAGCTGAGAATTTGCTGTTGCAAGTGATAAACATATTCACATATTACACAAACCCTATCCCTTTGAAAGCTACAGCTGTTTGGCACTTAGATGTCCATGTACATGTAACATGCTTGCTGTAAATTATGAGAGCTCAGTGCTCTCAAGAAACTTGGAGGTATTAGTCATGAGGACCTCCAAGAAGGGGGTATGGTTTTGCTTTGTCAGTCATTTCTGAGACTGCCTGTCCCCTGGTAGCTTGGGAAAGGATGTCCCAGATGCATTTTAGCTAAGACGAAAATGTTGCTGTCAGTTTGGCATAAATTTTCATGATATTAAATTTGGAATTTACAGTTATATGGCAGACATGGCTCCTGAAAGAATTGTAAAAAACCTTCCTCCCTCCAGGGACCATTCTTGAACAATACCTTATTAGGAAATGTGATGAGAGTTGCAGAAACAGCCAACATCCAAAAGTTAACAGATGTTGTTTTAACTACTTAAAAAATGGATTGTCGCTGTTACAATTCTCTCCTCCTTCTGCTGATGCTTTGTTTTTTGTGAGTGCAGTGTTGCCAGATTTCGGAGCCATGTCCCATGTCGCTTCTACCCTTGCAAGGCCTAAATTATAGCTGCATCTAGGTGCCTAACCCTTTATATTGACAGCCCTGCTAGCAAGTGATCAGAAAACTCAGCATGCACTAAATTTTCAAATAAAACAAGTACAAGTATTACATACAGTAGCTGTAAACCTACAGTGTACTACCTTTTTCCTTCTCTCAAATTCTGCTAAAAGTTCCTGATGTCTTTCACTGGTTTGGTCTTCAGATAACTCTAGGTATTCTCCTAATATGACATTTACAATAATACTACTTAATTCATTACTTCATTAAAGCACCCTCAAACATTAAGGGTGTGCTGAATTCAAGTTGGAATTTTTTTGTAGGACAACCATTCATAGTAAAAATTGTTTCTTGGGTCAAATGAATATTCTGGATCAGGAATCAGGGTATATTTTTCCCCACTCGAAGAGAAATTTCATATCTCTGCACAGCCATGTAATATCCTCTAATTTTTCAGTAGTTGCTCCAAAGAGTGGTAGGTAAGATTTCTAAACAGCCCTATACATTTACTATGCATGTGCACAGCAACCTCATATTAAAAAGTTGCAGATGAAACAATGAATACGAGTCTCGACACAGGCAGACCACTCTGTGTTAGTGGGGCCATTGTTGATTGAAATCTGAGCATTGATCTTTTGTTACAACGCGTAAATTCTCGACCAAAGGCACTTGAGGTATGCACATCGATCCAAATCCACTAATCAGCGTATCATGACCGTTGTCAGTTCAGAACCCCAACCCTGCCCTGCACAGGTTTTTATGCTGACTGGTGGAATTGGATCAAGGCGCATACCTTAAATGCCTAATAAATGCCTTATTATGCTTAATAATTATTCCAAAATTTTGCACCGATCATGTTGAGAAAGCTGGTCTTGCAACTTCAGGATTGCTTTTCTCAAGAAATTTTGGAAGGATTGAGCTCTCACTCAATGCAGGCATAGAGACATATCCAGTGGATCAGCAGCCGGTATTTTTGAGGTAAGAATTTAAATAGTTTGGCATCAGTTCCAGCTTAAAGTAGACTAGGTCATGCGGCGGCAGCTGATTGCAGCCTGCCTTGTGTTCTTCTTTAGTTCCAGCCACCGAGGTCAAATATTCATCTTCCAAAATAATGCTTAAAACACCACGGGATGGAAAAAAAAAATGTGACACATGAGTCAGTTAACATTTTCTTCAAGCTTCTATTGAAACATTTGCATTAAAATCTGCATTTTGGAACAAATTACAGCCACTGTAATGTTGATCTGTATTTCTTTAATACATAACAAAAGATCGATGCTCAGATTTCAAACAATAACGGCCGCACCAACAGAGGGTGGTCTGCCTGTGGTCTGGACACGTATGCATGATTGTATGGGGTTTTATGGAAATTTTTCCATCGAAACTTTCAGCTTACCACTACTGATATTTATATTTCCCGCTCTTATTCCAGCAAGAACCGCCGCCGACACTCCATTTTCTTCCTCTTCTTGCTCATCGTCATTCTCATTCTCTTCCTTAATTTCTTTGGACGAGGGTCCAGCAGCCGCCAGGCGTTCCCTCTCGACAGCTTCAAGGCTTCCAAAGTGGATTCTTTGTTTTTTAACCACAGGAGCGGCATCTTCATCGTCAGACATTATGATATATCATAAAATTATTTTCATACTTGACAGAACGAGCACGAGGCTGCACTGGGAAATCGCTTGGTTTAAGCTTTCTTATAGTGTCCTTTCATATTCAAAACAGCCTTTCATGTAATGATGAGCATCAAGTACTATCAACGTCAAACTTGTCAAATTGCCTTTCTATTTACATCCAAGCGACAAAGAGAGTTCTAATAAATGAAAGGACTAGTGCCACCAAAGGATCGTATAAGTATCTTCAATAACCTGATTGCTGACATTACTTTTTGGCTTTCATGAAGTACTTGAAAGCTGACTAACCTTGGTAACCGTGCTATTGGCGATTTTAACTTGGTATCCAAGCCTTGTTAATGTTGTTTACACGATGCTTCTGCTGACTAATCAAGTAAGAGGTGTAAGGAAGTGATCGTGTAGAAAGCACAGGTTATGTTGGGAAATGTCCCAAAATCTGTGGTTCTCTTGAAGACAACATAAGCAAATGTCGGTCCTCCGACTTGGCCGTTCCTTGTTCCGCTCGCTTTTAAAGCGACTTCCGGATTTAAAAGGTAGGTTTTTATACTATCTTTTACAACCAAGCTTATTTGCTTCAAGTGTGTTGTTTTGTAGAATACGTCATAATCTTGTGAGACAGCACATTTGCGACGTAAGTAGTGTTTCCACCTACAATAAAAGAGTGTCTCTCAACAAATTGAATTTGCAGTTTGTGCAGTGTTTCAATGCAGATCAAACGCTACTCCTCCCGTTCAATTTGAGTTCCAATGTAGATCGTCCAGTCTTTATACGCTATCTTAACAGAAAAAAAGACTAGCTAGTATTGAATTACATTTAAATTGCTAGCTAACCGATAGACTAGTTCAGGTACATTGTATCAAAACACCGCATGCAATATTATCACATAATATACCTGTCAACTTTTCCAAAGGCAAATACATGTGATTTTACGTATTTTTATTACCTAAAGTTCCGAAAAACTCCAACCACCTCGAGGGCTGTCAACCCCCCACGAATTCAAATATTGAGAATTGATGGGGAAGGGACGGTAAATGACATCATAACATAAGGCACGATGCATCATTTGTGCATAAAATACTCTCTGATCATCATGAATGTTAAAAAAGGAAAATAGCTCAAACGATACAAAATAGTTGAAATTTTATAGTCAGAAAGTCGAGTCTACTGAAGAAATGGCAAACTTCAGCGATTATCCAGGAGATTTCATTTTCAAATCTGGAGACCGGGAGATACCCTCCAAAATCTGGGATCTCCTGGATTAAGTGGGAGAGTTGACATCACCTCACTTCTGGACTGTGCAGAATGCTTGCTGACAACATTACTGAAGATTCCTGAAGATGTGTTAATGATTTCCAAAGATTGCCACACGTAGGGGTGCAAATCTTGGCATCATCTTGCTGAGATTAAGCGCTTTTGCCAAGGTTGTACATGTTACAGGTCAAATTTGATTTCAGGTTAAATTTTTTTAACCTAGGTTGATTCTTTATTTCCTTTGCCTCCTAGCCCTAATTATTCATGAATTAGGGTTAGGAAACAAAGAAAATCGAGAATCAACCGAGGTTAAATCAAAATTAACCCAAAATCAAATTTGACCTGTAATATACATTTCTTGGCGAGATACAATGTAACCTATTTACTCGTTTTTCACTGGTTACTGAACAAGTTGTCTTGAATTGTCAGTTGTGCATGCAAAATTGTCTTGTATGCATGTGATCGACGTTTTTGATCTTCAGGCATATGACACGTAACAATGCAAGTTGGCAGGTATAATATTTGTGGTACCCGATTTTCTGGTGGGAGTTGAGGTTTGTACTGGGGACTTTTTTAGCCTGGAAGGCTCTTTCGCACACCCAATGAAAAAGTATTGTATGATTTTCACAATAACGGAGTACACTTAACTGTGTCACTTTGATAAAAAAAACGTACATTATCTAATGATCATGTTGATGTGCCACTATGAGCCTCAGTATGATTGCAAGACTTGCTGTTAGAGGTAATTAAGAACAAAAGCACTTTTGTCCACTCGGAACTGAGCTCTATTGTGGTGCAAAAAAATTGTAATTGGATTGGCCACCAACATAGCCACTTGCAAACCAAACCAAGAATGCTACCAAATACATACTTTAACCTGCAAGATTGTCCATTTCTTCTTAATATTATTGCTCAAGTTAAACAATTTAATGGAACTGAACTTATTTCTAAGCATCAGGCAGAGCTCCTGTGAAGCCAGGCCTTGGCAATTATGGTGAAGTTCGAGAAAGTAGTAGCACTGCAGGTGTTCTCAGCACCCAGCCATTGCTGAATAATGCCACTGTACTTTCAAGGCATGTGTGGAATGGGCTTACTTCTAGAGCAGGATTCCTGGCAAATACACAGGCAGCTCAGTTACGACGTAAGTGTTTTCGTTACTCTTAAGGAGATTCCTCTAAAATGGAACCTGCCATGAGATTTTGTCAAACTTTGCCAATTGGTTGTTTATGTTGTAGAAACTTAAATTTTAAAATAAAATCTGGGTGTCCCCATACTCATTTTGGAGCAGGAGCAACTTGTTTATACACACTGACTCCTTATAATACCAATAAGATTATACTTACAAGTACATGCTTTGATCACATTTCTGACTATTACTCATTTCATTTTGTGCAGTGGGAATTAGTCTATTTTTTCCAGAGATAGAAGTCGTTACTGCTCAAATAAATGATGTCACCACACTTGTTTAAGAGAAATGGAAGATTTACCCCTCTGAAGAGCTCCATCTTTAAGGCAAAAGCTGGCATGTTTCATTGTGTACATGCTAATCATAAATCAAATTGTGCACAAGAACAATGTGCAACGCAATAATAAAGAAAATATAACTTTCCTATACACATCTTTTATTTGCTAAACTATACCCTGCATGTACATGTACTTGTTGTAGAATAACCTTTACGTTGTTCATGTATACCTCTATGACTTTTGGTATCTACATTGTACGGTCATGTTAATGGTCTTGACAGGGTACCTTTGTAAAGTTTGATACAAAAATGTTTGCCCAAAGTTGAAAAAAGTATTTTTACAAAAATATACAAATATTTATTTTATTGACAGGGATGGCAGCTTCACGACTTCTGAGGGTTTGTGGCCCTAGAGCTCCTATGTTTGCCTTCCTTGGGTTTGCATATGCTGGTAAGATTTTACTCAAGCTCTTTACAATGTCATATTTCACAGCTACGGCTACAGAATTTCACCTAAGTGTCAAGGGAAAAAAATGACTTAACGGTATACCAGATACTCCTTCTTCCATGTTATTGGTCAGTAAGAATCCTCAAAAACTTCAGTAAATATCAAACTGCTGAGCAGGCATAACACACTAAAACCTTGTGTTCTAAAACTAACAAATGGCAAGCACAAGAATCTCAAAGTTCACAGGAACACCACTATTTCCTTTGCGACAACGACTGTTGGAGATACTGTCAAAATAAAAATATGGAAAAGGAAGCTGGAAAGGGTATGAATCTCTTCGACACCCTGGGGTTGAGTTCGAAGTTCTTACAGTCTGTGACTGAAATGTATTTTACTTGCATTGTTATATATAGGTTGCAATGTGAAGCCTCCAAAAGATGTGCATGAAAAAGAGCAGTTTAAAAATCTACGCCAGTGGGTTCAAGAAGCTTTGGGTAGTGCAAATATAGCTGCACAGGTTAGTCTTACTCTGTGGTCACTTCAAATGTTACATGAACCATTGTTACATTCATTAAAAATATTTTCACATAAATTTTGTTCTTGGAAGCTTTTAATAAGTAAACATATGATAGTAGTTCTCAAATCTCCATGTGCAACCACCTTCCATAATAATAAACATTACTGACCAGCTATGAACCTTTTGTAAGTGGCCACAAGGCATCCTGTGGTCTGATTTCTATGTTGTGCTGTTTATTCTTGTTTTATGCCACTCTGAGTAAAAACAGCACTTTGCTACTGAAGGAATGTCACAACTTAGAAAATTAATGCAATAAATTCTCTTCTGAAAATACATGTGTCAAGAACTCTTCTCATTGCTGGATCCACTCCTATACATGACCACCAGCTCTTTGCACTTTGGGCTGGTCGCTGCTGGGAAGTTTGACTGTCGGAGAAAAATTTATAGTTTTGATAGTTTGAATTATTGTAGTGACTGGAGTGCCCATAGTGAAGAGGTCAAGTTTACATGACACATGTAAATATCTGCTGCTACTGGGTTTGGCATGGATGTTATAGATCACGACTAAAGCTGAACAGGTGTATATTGTAGGTATATTTCTAGAACTAAATGAAGTGCCGAGTGCATTTAACCCTTTAAGTCCCAATAGTGCTCAAAATCAATTTTCTCCTAACGATATCCATAGACTATCATGAGCAAAATCTATGAGAATTAACAAAATGATCACAAAGAGAAAAATATTTGATCTTTTACCAAATTCGCTCAACTAATTCTTCAAGGAAATGTATGGAGATGAGTTTGGACAATTTGTATATGGATTTTGGGGCTTAAAGGGTTAATATAGGGAAGTGCCTGCTTTAAGTGTGTTGCTGTATTACATATCTGCATTCAAGAAAGTTCACGGATCATTCTTACTTTTATTCATACCTTTTTCAAAGAATCAAGAAGAAGTTGAACATCCAGCTCTCTCTCAGCTTAAGCTAAAGGACTACGAGCTCGGTGAAAGGCTTGGAGAAGGGTCTTCAAATGGTGCAGTTTATGCAGCTAAATATAATGAACATGACGTAAGTAAATATTTTGTAATGAATTGTTTACATACTTCTATCAAATTCTTCCTCTTGGCCAGCAGTTTTGTAAGCTTCTTGACTGTTCTTAGATGCATATGTTGTAGTTAATTCTTTATTTCAGTTAATTTTTATTTTTCCATTGTTTTTGGATATGGTAGTGTATCCTAATGAATTTTAAACAGAGGAAAAACAAAAATTAAGTGAAATAAAAAAATTAACTGCAATGCATATACATGTACCTATTATGCACACCAGCATATGTTATTAGGGATAAGGAAACAGTGATGATGTCTATTGTGTTGATATGTTATAAAGAGTTACTATTACATGAATTTTATGGGGCTGCATTCTCACAGTAAAATGCATAATTGTAATGTCCCTTAACCCTTTAAGTCCCAATATCCACATACAAATTCTCCAAACTGATCTCCATACATTTCCTTGAAGAATTAGTTGAGCGAATTTGGTAAAATATCAAATATTTTTCTCTTTGTGATCATTTTGTTAATTCTCATAGACTTTGCTCATGATAGTCTATGGATATCATTAAGAGAAAATTGATTTTGAGCACTATTGGGACTTAAAGGGTTAAGGGAAAACAGTGTTACTTAGCTACCGTCAATTTGTATTCACTTAACAGTATGCTGTCAAGATGCTGTTTAACTTTGGGGCAAGTTCCACGAGTAGCTCACTGCACAAGGTGAGTTGTATTGGTTACAGTTAGGCTAAGTACGTCCAAAAACAATTGCCTCTGATGACTCTAAGCCACTACCATGTGCGTGGAAACCCATTAAGGGGCCTCTGCTGGGTACAAAGTAGCTTGCACTCCAGATTAAATTTACAGTAAAGAACTTCTGCGCAGTAGTGCACAACTCCTTGTACTAGACTCAAAACAAAGTAGCAGGCTTTTAGAAGTTACCTGTGGTTGGGCTTTTCACAACAGTATTGTTTATTTGTGTTACATTATGCTCTTACTGGGTAAGAAAATTGCCCAAAAGAGTGACCAGAGAGAAAGTGAAAAGCTGATAACTTAAGAGATTAAATGTTACAGTAGTACACACTTTTGTATGCCAAATTCTCACCAGCACAATACTGGTGAAAGTAGAAGAGAAATAATAGGTACCGGTAATAGAGAGATTTAAAGTCACATTTACATGTACGGCAAACAGCAAAATGATAGATTCAAGTTGAGAAATTCTAGAAATAGAAAACGAGCTGATAAAAACAGCTCAAAATAATTCTTATGGATGATAATGGTCTTAAACTACTAATTTCTGTGTACTAGAGGTAATGAAGAGCTAACAGCAAGCAAAAACGGAAAACTTGGTCACATGTTTGCTGAAAATATGACTCTATAATTCTCTCCATTGTCTCCCAGTGGCAAAACACTTAATACTTACAAGGAATGTTTAAATTCAGCAAAATAAGGTTATTAATAATTTACAATATTGGAAAGGGTTGCCCCTCTTACACTTGCCTCGCCAGTTAAGGTTGGGTTGGGAGGAGGAGTAGTTCGTTGTTCTGCAAGCTGTAATCTTCAGCCATAACTAGATAGTTGTGCAGTTATGACACATTGTAGGTGGGGCCATATTTCTGGTAAATGTTCAAATGGGCACTGTTTTTGTAGATGTTTGCCAAAGAGTCCCAGGTTCTTTCCGTGGAAAAACAGCAACACACTTCGGGAAGAGGTAAATGTTACTTATTTTCTGGGCAGATGTTATTGTATTATTGATGTAGTTCATGTCAGTGAGTGAAAGACAGGGGCACCCAAGGAGAATATAGTTCAAAACCACTTAAACATAGCACTGTTAAACGTATTTTAGTATTTAAACGGTAGATATAGGCATATTTTCATCCCCTAAAAATTTTTCATCTGTTCGGATTTCCTAGCTGAAAGCCTAGTGATCCGAAAATTATAGGGAACAAAACTTAACTTTTCGAAAATTTCAGCCAGAAAAAAGGCTCCCGAAAATTCTAGGTGACCTTTTTGGGGTAAAAATCTGTTAAAAATAGCCAGTTATACCATTTTTTTGATGTTCGAAAATCATAGGAGAGGCAGGCAAGCAAGAAATTAGATCTAGATCTAAAATCGTCTTACGAACAGATATTCTTCTGAAAATTGTCGTTGGGTGCCCCTGGAAAGACACTATTAGTGAGTTTACAGACAGGCAAGGCCATGGCAGGCCCTATGCATGGCATATGTGTTTGTGTAACACTAAGTTGGGTGCCTTGTGAAAATACCAAATACCATGCTAAATTTTGTTTAAATGCAAGCTAAATTCCAAATTAAGTTTCTGGCATATTGTGGGAAGAAATATGGTGCTCCAGACTTGTTAATATCACATTTTATGTGAACAAGTCCCAAGTCTACAGTAAACATCCAAAAATTTTAACAATGACTACCAATAAACCTAAAAAGAAAAGAGTCCGTACAGGATTTTGTTACAAACTCTTCAGGGATGGTGTGGCCAATGCAAAATTTGTTTAGCAAGTAATGCACTTTTTTTTCCCTGACAGTAGTTCTGACATTCTTTTTCAAATTGTGACTTCTGCCACCTAAAGTGAATGTTTAGTAGTAGTGCATGTTCATTTTAATCTAATGGTCACCCTATTAAACAGAAACATTTTTCCTGTAGGTCCATCATTCACAAGCCTGCCACCCCATCCTAACATCATGCATGTCCTGGGATCCTTTTGTGATGATGTTCCCCTTCTACCTGATGCCACACGTAGCTATCCTGCAGCATTACCTTCAAAATATGGTGATGGGGGGTTTTCTAGAAATCGTACAAAGTTTCTTGTCATGCCAAGGTCAGTAAAACATGTAATTAAAGGATAATATACATTAGCATTCACCAAATCAGTGGATAGCAGTTTTCGCGCATTCTGATTGGCTCCCGTAACTCGGAATATCCTTGGCTGTTCACTGTTTTGCGACTAGAGCTAAGATGGTGTCTCGTTTCGAGACATTTTCGAAAGGCAAAATTTGAGCGATAAATGAAGCTTTCGTACTAACAAATAACAAGAAAGTGACAAACTTTGGCTTCTCAGTGTTTACTGAGAATGTAATGAAACTTTGAAATAGTGGATAAAATATACTTTGAGGTAATAATCAAAAACAAACTGGAGGTATATAGTCATCTCTGTTACAGGTAAAATTTGATTTTAGGTTAACTCTCGTTTTCAAGTTAATTTACATATATCCTAGGTTGATTCTCAATTTCCTTTGAAACTGAGAATCTACCTGAAATTGTTCATGCAACTACACTGTAGTATCTAACAATGCAATGTGCAAATCTTTTGTCAGGCCTTGATTTTTGTAACTGATATGTAATTCTGAGATTTTAGAGAATTATGCTTGTGCATGTAAATTGTAGATATTCATAGCTAAAGTTCTTGATATACCATGAGCCATGAGCCGTTTGAAATTGCAGCATTGCTTTTTTGGAACATGTATTATAATGGGATCGTACATCGTACGGTTTTTAATAGTCAAGATTCCTGGCATCCCATAAAATGACTTCCAGTCATGTTCTTTTGTTCCAGGTACAACAGAACTGTTCATGAGTACACTGCATCAGATGTAACACAAGACCCACGAGTAGCCACCTTACTATTGATTCAGCTTTTAGAAGGCATAACACACCTAACCAGATATGGAGTTGCACACAGAGACCTCAAGACTGATAACTTACTCTTGGATGAAAGCACTAGTGACTTGTGCCCGCACCTGGTTATTGCTGACTTTGGTTGTTGCCTTGCTGATCAACAATGGGGACTGACACTACCATTTATCACAGAGGAAATTGATCGGGGCGGAAACAGTGCCCTTATGGCTCCAGAGGTATTTTTTTGTTGTTGTTTTTTGTTGTGGTTGTTATTTGTTTGTTTGTTTCATTAGGCAGTGCTTCTTTTTGAAGAATAATATTTTATAATAATATTTTTTTTATTATTATTTTTACTGCCAATTTCCTACTCTGTTTTTTCTCTTTGACCTCTACAGTGGCAGATCCAGACCAAGATAAGGAGGGGGGGTCATCCAGACCCTGAGATAAAGGGGGGGGCAGTCTCCAAAAAAAATATTTTCGGCCCTTTGGGCCTCAGTTTGGTCTAAAAATAAGGGGGGGCACAGGTCACCCGGGTCCCTCCCCTGGATCCGCCACTGCTCTACTCTAAAATGGCATTTGTGTTTTTGCAGATTGCCACTGCTGTCCCTGGCGAGCATGCTGTCCTTGACTACACTAAATCTGATGGTAAGCTTCCAATGATGATCCTGCACAAATGAGATGTTTATTTGTTTAGCTTGTTCCGGGCTCCAAGATAGTATGTGCAGTTATCATGATAACTGGTGCAAAAAACACTTACCTCCCTTTTCCCAAATAAGGCAAATCATATTTTGAACTCTTGACTGTATTTTCACCATGTCCCTACCAACTGACATCCAGGAACAGGCTAATATTTGTAATGAGTAACAAGTAGAACAAATTTAACCTCTTATGAGTAAAATCAGCACTCAGTTGTTATACTGACTTCAGTGTGTGACAGAGAGGACACTCTGCTTCTTAAAAAAATTAATATACCAGTACATGAGTGGCAATTGTTATGTTCAGGACCTGAAGAGGGGACAGACATCCAGTATAATTTTGTTTTGAATGACTAAGTGGCTTCAGTCATTTTTCACTACCTGATTTTTTGCAACAAGCCTGGTCAGCTGCCAACTCAATAAGGCATCGCAGGGTGCATCAGAATACTGTCTGATAGCCCAGGTCTAGTGAAGTGACCTATCTGGCTAGCATGTTTTTGATTTTGAGTTGTCTGATGGGCAAGCACCATTTGCCAAGATGACAAATGTTAATGAAATAAGGGTTGGTACATAGGCCTGCTCTAAGCTAGTAAAATTCAGAACGGCAAGTGATTTTTTAATTTTCATCCTCACAATGAATCTGTTCTTCTTGAATTCAATTTCGATGCAGAATGGTATTAAAAAATATTCTCTTCTCTATTAGCATGGGCGGCTGGAGCCATCAGTTATGAACTCTTTGGTAGAAACAATCCTTTTGGTAAGAATGTATTGAACAGCGGGAACTACAAAGATGAACAACTTCCCCCACTTAGCCAGTAAGTAAAATGTAAACAACGGTAGTTATGATCTAGTAATCTTCATCTCCTACTGTGGCTTTTTTTGCCTTCTGTTGGCTGACTACCTTTATAACAACAGCTTTTCAGGGAGCAGTTCTTTCACTTTATTATAGTAAAAAATGATGTGCACTGTAGATACAATGCAAGCTGTAAATCTACCACCCCTTGCTGAATAACTTCAATTCTACAGTTTAGGTCCCTTAGTAGAATGGCTCGCTTAGCATAAATGATGTGTCTGGTCATTGGTAATGTCCTCACACCCACCCCCTCCCAAACCAGCTGAATTGATTTCTGCTCTATCTTATGCACTTGTCAGGGCCCCAGCAGGGGTGGCGACAGTAGTGTCTCTTCTCCTCAAAAGAGACCCTTCTGAGAGGATATCTGCTGACAAAGCAGTGACAATGCTAGCCTTGGTGTTATGGGCCCCTGCTTCCTGGTTACAAGGCAAATGCGTCTCAGCTGTTGATGTTGATAGGTGAGTACCACTGGATAATTTCATCTCCATTGATTGACCGTAGTTATTATTTTTACTTTAAACCAATCAAGGTATTGGAAGGTAGGTGCTGTGATGGTTGCGAAAGAGGAGAGCAGCAATCTCCTCAGCAGTCAGGAGGTAACCATAGCAATGCAGGAACCATATAGTTTGAGAAACGAGTGTGAACCCAACGACACAAATATGGGAGGGAGGGGACAATCAGAAAGCATACCAGCAACCGTTGGTCCGACGCATAATCGAATCACATTTACCCTGCCCGACCCTTTCCCCCACCCTCCACCCACACACACACACACCCATACCGGTAACAAGAGTCTTTTTGACGGCCTAAATTATCATATAATGTCCGTTCCTTGTGCAATTTAGGTGGCTTATAAGCCAGATGCTTGTCGGGAAAAGAACGTGTCCAGTTGAGGATAAGGTCAGTTTTTTTAAACCTGTAAAAAACCCTATCTCAAAATAGTCATTAGTACGTCCTTATATTTGGTAAAAACAAACTTGCCCAGGGAGATGTGCCCTAAAGTACCCGGATGTACAACAACGAAAGGCATCCCCGCCCTTTTATTATCGGAGTTTTCGCCTCCGCCGCCATCACCAGGAACTGTTATGATTCCTGGTTCCAGTTAGGGCTCCAAGTTTCAGGTGTAAGTTATTACTACGATACCCTTTTTTCCCATTAGATTATGCGCCGATTCTTGTGTCGTATCACGGAAGAAGAAGTCTTGGACGCTCTTGAACTGTTGAACGTGTACGTGGAACAAACCAGTAACTTAGCTGCAGTAGGGTAATTCGGAAGTAAACAGGATTTCACAATGTAAAGATATCAGATGTAGAAAAGTGGATTCGATTGTTTTCAGAAATGGTAAAGGTTTCTCATTAGTGCAAATAGGCGAATGTATAGGAAAGACTTCTCGCGACTTCTTAACTCAGAAAAGGGAGGCAAGTTTAGTAGCCTGTAAGCAGGCTGGCTTGTTTAGGGTAGCGTGAGACCCGCCAGCGCGAGCGAGGAGAATGTGGTAAGGGAAAGTGTCCTTGCCCCATTTTTTCCCGCCAGCGCGATACCCTAAACAAACAAGCGAGCCCTTCTTGCTCGCAGGCTGTAGGAAAGGAATATAGAATAGCACATAATGCTTGAATTACAAAGTCCTCCACGGTCGGTAGCCACGGTTAGAGTCAGCAAATGCAAATGCGCTTACAGTAAGCGGAGTTGTAACATGGACAAGCACGTGATTCCACTGTACAGTTTAGTTATGAAAAAGTTTTAATTTGAAACATAGAACAGGGGACGTTATTACCAAGATAAGTAGCATGGATCCTACTCGTCCATTGTTCAAGTAGAGGTAATTATAATATTAAATCTTGCATTACGGCTGAGGAAGAAAGTGTTTTTCGGGGGTGGGGGGGGCAGCATTTTATCCCAAAGCGGAGAGATGGAGCTGAACATGGTCTACCAAAGAAAACTGGGAAGGAAGGGAGCGAGTGGGGGGAGGTCTTTACTCCTGGAGTAACATAGTTGTGCTTAACGTCGTAGTTGCAAGTCTACTGATCACTCAGACTGAATCACAGTGCCTATGGAATTAACTAAAAAAACAATTTCTTTTTTCGCAGCTCTTCAAATTCGCTTCCCTATCCAGACAGTTTTATCTTCCATTCTATGCTTCAAATTTCTTTACATTATCTAGTAATCCTGCGCTACCAAAACTATGAATTGGGGTGGGCTAAGCTCAACACATTCATTTGGAGACCCAGGGGAACTGGGGTCGAGAGTACTAGTCGTGGGGACGGGACAGTTTTTCCTTGTCCAGTTGTCTCGACTAGCCGTCCTTGGGCCTCCAGAAGACTATCAAAACAGACTAATTGGTGTGAAGTAGAGGTTGTTTTCAATGAGAGAACTATTAGACCCGAAAACCGACTGGGGGCTTTTGGTGAAAGAGAGACTTGGGACTCGTTTCCGTGCACAGGTGCATTTTGCCTGTTTACTCAAGATCTGAGAGACAATAATACTATCAGCTAACGAAACAAAATCACTGTTCCTTAGATCTAATAAACCTTTTTTAAGACGAACAGTAGCACGGTCTAAAATGAAATTAGATTTCCAGATTTTTGGGGGACCCCCTGGGGGGGGGGCCGAGAGAAAACCGTTTTTTGACCGAATGATCTCCCTACCTACCGGGATGTGTAGCCTATACCTGCCAACTTTTTCTGAGATATAAGCGTGAGATTTTTATCCTGGGAGTGCTGGGATTTTTGAAGACGACACGATCATTTCCGAACATTCCCGAAGAAGTCCGACGTCTTCCGAAAAAGTCCGAAGTTTTCCGAAAACGTCCGAAGTCTGCCGAAGGCAAGCTCGCTCCCAGTGCTTTTCACTTCAAAGATCAGAGATCGCGAGGAAGGTATTGTCATTTATCCATTTTACACATGGTTTTCGTTCCTTACATGGGTCTGAGTTAACATATTTTTGGAAATTGTGTCAAGTAAGACGGCAACAACTCACATTTTTCAATCAGGCGTGAGAAATTGGCCCGCAAGCGTGAGCCGGCGTGAGATCGAAGTTTTCAACCCGCAGGCGTGAGACTCACGCCTAAGGCGTGAGAGTTGGCAGGTATAGTGTAGCCGCGTATAGTTTTCGCGCCACACTTTGTGCGTGCAATACAGTACTTCACTCACTAGTAGATCAAGTGAACGTTCCTTCGGGTGCACGTTTATCTCTTTATTCAAGCTTTTTGAATTTTTAAAAGCTCAATGAACCGACAGGCATGGAAGTAAAGTGAACATTTTCACGGTCCAGCAAAATAAGCTACGTTACCAATCTCTGCTTTTCATTTGGACCGGAGAAACAATTCAGAAGGTGAGAAACGCAAAGTAGTCTACCACTAATAAGCTAAACCATTTTTTGCTAGTTTTTACTGAACCTTTTATGGAGAACAAACTGAAAGGCCTTATAGCGTTTTTTTGGATTCAATCTTTTCGATTCAGACCATAGTAAGTAGCAGACTAGTTTAAATGAAAGCTTCCTTACCCCGCACAGTAATTCTTTTGTTCACAAGGTGCGACTGAATAAGTTAATGCGACATAACCATATGCCTATACTACTGGAAAAAGTGAAAAAAGTTCACAAAAAAGGTAAAAGAAATACGCCTGACGGGCTACAGAAACATGTCACTTTAGCAACAATGTCCAGACCAATTCCCTAGAAAAGCTTTTCGAGTCTTTTTTCAGTTCCCAGTTGGAAGAAAGAAAGGTTAACGTCTCCGAAAAACATCAACCTTGGTAAACTTAAGCTTAAGCTTGAGCTTATAAGCAAGAAAATACACACCAAATAGAGAAATAATGTAATATTTCGGTCCTTATTGTAAGATCCATTCGTCGGCGGGTAAAGCTTGTTGAAAGCCGCAAACTCCTTTAATTTGTGCTCGTTTTCCCTGGTTCCTCGGAAATCACGGCAAGGCTTCCCAGAAAATAAAAAAGCAAAGTAATTAGGCTCATAAGGATCAGGGTAGACTAAATGTTACTCACAGCGACCTCAGTACATATTTTATTTTCATTTCTGACTGAATAGTCCCTTCCATTTACTATGTTTTCTTATAAGCTCATGTCTTGGACCAGCTATCGGAATTGTATGGACACTTCTGAAACTGACCAACTGAATGGTAAAAGATTGGCTGCCGGATGACCACGTTGGGGCCTGTCTCCATGGAGTAAAAATAGTGTCCCCAATCTTTCGGGGTTGGTTTAAACTTTTTTTTTTTTTTTCCATTGTCTATGCTCTGGGGAACAAAATCTGAAATGTACCCCACTTAGACTGAAACTGACCAACTGAATGGTGAAAGATTGCTGCCTGTGTTTAATAGTTCAAACAAGTGATTGAATATCCTGTATCAAATGTAACATGAACGGAGCATACAGTGTTCGTGTCAAAACGTTGGTGAGCGGTCTCAAGGAAAAGGATTTAAAAAAAAAGGAACATGTCTAGATTAAAATTAATTGTAGAAAAACGTTTACAGCACAGCTTTGATCTACGAAATATTTTAGAAAAGAAAAAGGTTGCCTCGCCTCCAAGTCGCACTGAAGTGTTACAAACATTTCGAAGAAACCGTGGAACGCAAATATTCGTTTAAAAGAAACTGAAAAATGCACGCACATTGTAACGTTCAAATACAATTCAAAACAAAGACGTAACGTTACATGGGCGCGCTAACTTTGAGATGCTCAAATAAAAGTAAAGTTAACGTTCTGTCCAGGTGGGACTAGAGTCCGGTTGCTGAATACCTTTCGCCATTTGAATATCATTCGGCATTTGATGACATAAATCACGTTTTTGCAGACACGAGGAACGGTTCGAGCATGATGGTATTGGAACGTCGAGGTGTTATTGTGATGTTTCAAGATGGCGCAGGTAAAATTGTGGTTTGTGGTTAAAAATCCTGCTGCATCGTGGGTAGAAATCGAAAATTTTTGGTCCTGTACGGATTAGGTCTGACTTCTTACTCGCTCGCTTCAGGCTCGCTCGCGCAGCGGCAATTATTTTTCTTGCCAAATTTAAGGTAATTCCTGCGCATCGCCTATTGCGTACAACATTGCGACTCACCGGTCGCCTAAAGAGAGATAACAAAGGCCCTCCTGTTTTACAAATGGTTTAAATAGCGATTTTGATAACTCTTCCGGGCTAAAATAAGGTGTTGGTCTTTAAACTCGCCCCAGTCCCTTTGCGCAAAATGATCATTTGAAAACGATGTGTCACTTTCTTGTCTTTTTGCGATTAAACGAGTACGGTGACCCCCCTTTTTTATTGGTTACTACCCGAAAAGTATACCATGTATCTTAAGGAGAAAAACATCTGAATTGCAGGAGTTGTATTATTTAGATACGAATAACTTGAAACTCCGCTTTTAGAGCCACAGAGAATTATGAGATAATGTCAATCAAAATTGCTTTTTGACCATAAGTTGACATTTCGATATGACAAACTCTGGAGGAAACTAACGATAATTTACAGTAAGAGTAATGTAGAAAGTTTTGTGTCAATCGAAGCAAAAGATAAGGACTTAGATAGGGAGGCTAGTTGTTACAAGCCTTGCAGAGCTCCATGTTAAGCCAAAGCGCAAAACACGAAGTAAGGGGGTTGGCCAATTTTGAAATTAAAGACTACGAGCAAAAAATACTTCATTCAAGATACACAGCAGCGTACAGCTAGTCACCTTAGAGTGTTGCAGTGTGGATGAAAATGCTTGTCAAGTGACTTTTTGAAGCGCAAACCCCAGCCCGAGGCCACTGACTAACCCTAACTGTTGAACTAACTCACTTGGAGGTCAAAGCACCAATACTTATTTTGTAATCCTAACAAAGCCCCTTGGTAAGAGTCCAGCTAGGCCTTACATTTTCTGGGAGTGTCAAATATCTAAGGCACGTGATGCAAATCGTTCCAATAAAAATTGTCCACTTCCTTACACTTTCAAAGTTTACAAGATCAAGAAATTCTCGAAGTCCCTCGGTACTGCACCATTGAAAGCCTTAAAAACTCAATGCAACATTTTGAACCAATTACAACCCAACTGTGGATCTCTGTTGGAGGGGTATGAGTCAAATTGCTATAATAACAAATCTCGGGTTTAAAAGATGGCATTCTTCTTCCGTCATTTGAGCAAAAAGTTTGGAAATGAACCTCGATAGAACGTATCCCTAACCCGCATATAGAGATATGGGGAGCGCAAAAACACCATTACATCATGATTCCACTGTATAACGTGACCTGGGAGATGGGGTCCTTCTGGGGCCCGTTTCTCTTAACCGCATCCTGGTAACTTTTCGGCTCCGAAATCAAATATTCAAATCAAAATCTAAAGACTGAATAAAAGCGCGGGTCCTGGCCGACCAACTAGTGTTATCTGCAACACCATTGAAACCTCGATCTTGAATGTAAACAAAAACAGCTTTCAAGCCCTGTAAATACCGGCACTGTAGAGAAAGGGGCCGCACTGAAACCGTTAGGACAGTCGGAAAGCGTGAGTGCTAGTCACAATATCTCCAAATCAATTGAAACCTCGATCTTAAATGTAAACATATGGCAGCTTTCCGGGCTCAATAATTTATAACGGGACCTTCGAGAAACGGACCCCTGGTCACTCCAAGAAGTTCCCACATCTTACTCTTTGAGTTCTAGCCCTTTAGTACCCTCGCAACTCACAACTTATCACGCTTATCGATTTCATAAATTGTCGATAAAGACAAGAATTTGAATTAAATGAATTGCCGGACAGAATCAAATGATACCATTTTTTCCAGTTTTCTTTTTTAAGGAAAGTTTTCTAAAAATTGAAATTACAGCCGAAGAGTTCATATTGTCTAATACCAAAGAGGTAGCTCACTAAGCTAACATGCAAATGAGAAGTTCACTGCATGCCACAGTCAACTGTGGAGGTATAAATTAATGCAGTTTTAATTTTTGACTTGCAGACCAAAATTTAACCGAAGGAGACCCCATTAGGTATTACCAGAAACTCATAAGGGGTTGAAAACCCCTTATGGGTTTCTCGTATTACATACTTGAAATATTACAAGCTGACATTTTGAATCAGTTTCTTTTGGTAAAAGTCTAAGATAATTTATGCGAGGAAGGAACTGAATGTGAGATACGAGTAATTCCTGCCACCTTTTTAAACATTTTAATACTGTCGTGGGGATCCCATATTGCCATTCAGCTCTATTACAAGTTAAATTTCACTTCAGCTAAAGCTCCAAAATTTATTTATCTTGTAATTTGCTTTTTGGCTGATGTAAAGAGCTGCTTAGATGCTTAATGCGTCGCGTTAAAAAGGCTGTGTTTTGGATAATGGACGATTCACAAAGAAAACCCGACAATTCATAGTATAAACAAATTAACAAGGTTTGGAAACACATAACTTTTTCATTTAGGTAATTATGGCTAACACATGCCGACTAATTGCTAATTATTTTCATATGCCGGTGAATGAATTATTTCAAATGACATAACCAAGTTTCTATCAATATTACAGACCATTAGAAGGAAATGTCCATGGAGGGGCTCCAAGATGTGTTAGATTGTATTAAAGTAAATGACGCAATCCACTGTAAGAAACTACAGCTTTTTTAGCGTTCGTGGCAAAGAAAACTCTGTCGTTTAATTTCACACTCCAAAGCCTCAGAGAAATAAAATACTTTAACTTCTCTTTAGATCTATTTTCATGCAGCATTCCTTTTTTGAGATCTGAATTGTTTTGTTTTAGAACTGGTCGTTGCTTAGTCGGCGTTTTGAATCTAAACAACTTCTAATGCCTCTGAAATGAGAATTCAATTAGCGAATTCTACTGCTTCTTGAATTAAAAGCCCGTGTCTTACGGAACGGCAACGTTGGCTTAACTCACCGCAGTTGTCAGTGAAAGGAAAAAGAGGAGAAAGTGAAAAAAAGTAGAAATAGGAGGGAACTGCTAATAAACGAAACGTTGCAACAACTAGAAGCCAAATATCTTTCTGTTTTAAACGAAAATCGCGCATAAGATAGAATACAGTCATAGTTAAAGCAAGAAATTTTCTTTAAAAATGCCCCTGGCACTACGTTTACTCTGTTGATTCTTTTGTTTCATTACTTCTTCCTGTCATGGTTATAACAATTTTCGTAGATCGGTATTTCGCTCAGGAAGTTATAAAATTGGTAGTAAATAAATGACAAACGTCGTGTAAAAAGGGTTTTCCATATAAAGGTATTAAAAGTCAGATATTTTATACGAACAAACTGATGATGTTTGACATTTATTAGGTGACTTTTTTTCAGTGACAGTTAGATTAGTTATTCTGACAGCATGCATCTTGTATTATAACTTCGAGGATCATTAAAACAAGTTGAAAATTGCATTTTTCAGTTGCTAAAAAAACAACAAAATATTAAGAATTTAAATTTGCTTTATTTGTAGACTGCGGTGTTTTTTTATTTTGGTTTTTGTTCTTCCAGTGAAGACTTTATAATGTCTTTACCAAGTCAAACTTCATTTTCGGGGTGATTAGCGCCTGATTTATACTATTACTACGGTGAATATTTTTGTGGCTGCTCGTTTTAGAGGGTAGCCTAAAAGCGGTGCAGAAAGAAGTCGCAGCCTTAATCACAAGCCAAGGTGAAACTGATTGAAAGTCGTTATCCCTGTATGTTCATGTTTGACCTTAAAGCTTTAAGTGGCTAACGCAGGTAGTCGAGGAGAAAAGCAAATTCATAATCTCACACTCAAAGCGGCAGGAACAAGAAAAGCAATTAGATGACTTTCTTTTTTCCCACCTACCATGCAGCCAGCGAGACGCTAGTCTCATTTTCTCGTAATTAAAGTTTTAAAAAAACTAAACGTTTCTGTCGTAATTAAAAGTGAATTTATAATACAACTGACCGACCTGAATCGCACGGGAAACTATAAGAGACATTTATGTTATGGTCTAATCTTGAAAATACAGGTCTTTTTAGGGACAAGTATGAGATATTTTTTAAGCCTCACGCATAGTTGTTGTAAACCATTTTACTGTAAAATAAAGTTCAAGATGGTCTCCTCTGTCAATTAAGACTGCAAGCGCCCCGCCATCACCCCACACATCCGGTATCGCATGCTATAGGTACCCATTTGTTTGGACAGTTTACAGACACTAAGTTACCAAGGGAGAAAGAAAGGAAGAGCTAGTATTCAATGTTTAATCGCCGACCGGTTCTTGCGATCTTTTGTTTTTAGTTTGTGCCTTCTTCTTTTCCCGTGACGTAAACAATAATAATTACCAGTTTTCTCCAAAACACACCAGCAATCATTTTCTTTAATTCAAAAATGTCTGCAACAGATAGACTATCAGCCGCGCAAATTTTCCTTCCGTTATTAAATTTTAAGAAGAAAGGTGAAACCAGTGAAAATTATAAACAATATCACAGGCATAAATAAAAAATACAAATTGTCGTTAGCAGTTTGGAGAAAGGTTTTAGAATTAGTAGTTATATCAAGGAAGACACCTGCACATTTCTAAAAGAAAGGCACGTCTGAGCTTCAAATACATAAACATCATTTTATAGTTTTTTCCTAATGCGTAAAATGTAAGCTACAAGTGATTTAAATTCAGAGATTCCACGCTTCTTTTTTAGTCTTCTTTATCGCTTTAGGTCTGGATAAAGCAAGTCTAAGACATAAGTATATTTTACTTGCATCGAAAATATAGGTTGAGCAATTATGCAAATGATGATCGCTGATGAAGCAAACCACAATAGAAAATAACTCAGTGTCGTGCTCGTATAATTCATCTTCATCTTTATCACAAAACTTTGTTTCGGAAACAACAGGAATTTAAAAAGGTCTTTGAGATGATGAGATAGCTCATTGAACGGGCAGTCATTAAAGTTTCAAATATAAAGTCCTCGTAATTTTACAGCCGAACGCTTTAACAAGGCGAGAGATGGGTAAGCTTTCTGACAAAGGACAAACGAAAATTGGAACTAAACCTGATCTCAACATCGCACCGCGGTAGAAAAAAATCTATCCTGTTATAACTTGTGGCTGTTTTGTCAATTTATCAAGATTTTCAAAGTCGCCTTTATATGCCACAACGAACTATAAAGCTACCATTTTGAGTCTACATTGACACTGGGGGCCGTTTCACTTACGTTTTCCTTTTTTTCTGACATCATGGAAATGATACGACCAAAATGAATTTATATGCAGCAATTAAAAAATAAGACTGCATTTGGAAGAAAACGTGCTTTTCCCTCTTTTTTATTTTCTTTCTTTAGTTTGGTCTGCCTACAATTCAGATTCAAGTCAAGAGAGGCTTTTAACTTGTTACAGTCTTCTTCCGTTAGCAGAGAACAAAAGATAATCATGAAGAAGCGAAATACAAAGATTCGCTATCAGCAAACTGTTTCCATTTCACGGCAGTTATTTCCTTTTTAAGCGTACCTATCCTAGATTCTGTTGAATTGAACACGGAAACTCCGTGTATATTTTGAACGGTACAAGATTTAAGAGAACCTTCTTCAATTTGGGGCCTGCAAATGAAAATCGAAATAACTGAACTGAGATGAAGAGAACAAAAGATAATCATTGTAAATCAAAATAAAAAAGATTCGCCCTTGGCATACTGTGGCATTTTGATGAAAATTTTTCTCTTTCCTACATAATGTAACCTATGTTTTGTTGAATTTAACTGGAAAGAAAACTGCCGTAGACGTTACGAGTTACCACTAGCTGCGCTAAATATGCGTTCAAAACTTTGTTCTTGTTAACCCACCAAAATGGAAATGAAAATTCGAAGATTAGGCACACTAAGACTGACGTTTCAGCTATAAAACGTTCTTCGTCCACTGCTGGGGATGAAATTAATCAAAGATTGAGTGACAAAACGGACGTTTGAAATATATTCAGTTCTGGTTAGCCGTACTTCTTTCCCGACGTTGTTTGAATTATTACTATTAACGATTGTTAAACTGTATCAAGAGAAAGCGAAACAGTTTTCACTTTCAGTCATCGGTTTATTTCTCAATATGTGTTTAATTACTTTCGAGTCTTCCATCGTTTAGTGAATTTTGCCATTATCAACATTTCGTGCGGTGGACCCTAAAATGCAAAATGTAAAATGTTTAATTTTCTTTTATTGTGAAATTTCATCTAATGGATGTATTTCGCTAAAGTTTGTAAAGTGTTTTCTTATTTTATTTTAAAGCAATAAAAAGTGGCAACATAGAGTGAAGGACTCAAGCCCTTTTTGAACAATGCATACTGTGTATTATTTTATCTACAATCGGAGTTAGACGCCCCCAGTTCATGCTGTTTTTCCTTTTTGTCCAACAGATGAATTTACGAAAGATGATAAATTATTTAACTCATGAAAACAAACCTGGACTATGCAGACCAAATTTTGCTTTACTACATGGCTTATACCTTTTCTTAACTAAAATCCGGTTAACCTGCGAGTTTATATCCCAGTTTATATAGATTCTCGTTAATACACTAACCTACAAATAAGTAATACTCTTCGTATTGATTTGTGCAACCGTGTTAATGTTGATTGAAAGTCTTTGTAATGTGTACCATTATTGAAATTACGACTTGGGAATGCGCTTTAGATATGTTTGCACCTCAGGCCACAGAAGGCAAGGCAAAAACCAAAAAGGCTATTGAGTATTCACACGTTCATTAACGATCCTACCATTACGGTCTCTCAAAAGAAAACTTGCTAATTGCATAAATAAACATTAACGTTCATGTTAAAAAGAACGCAAGCTTTCATAAAAGGACTAGACTTAAATGTTCTTAGTACATATTCCAAATTAATATCACTAACATTTATGTAATATAAAAGCCTAATGGAACTACTGAAAACTGCAGCAATTTATTCTCTGCTTTTCTATATTCGCGTCTGTACTTTTAGACTTCGCTTTATCTGGAGAGAGCGCACAAATAGCTTAAAACGAACAAAGCACTCTGACCAAAGTAAGACTGAGGATTTTTCTTCTTTCTGTTCTCTTTCTTGACCTCGGGAACAAAATCCCATCATCTTTATTACCACTTCAGTAACGCATTCTAATATGTATAAAGAGGTCTTTAAACAATAGGGTCCTTAGCGTTGACAGTCTGCACGGTTCTCTCTCTTTTTTTTCACATCTCTTTTCCCTCCTACCTACTTGCCATCCTCAAAGTCGGTTTAATGATAAGAAGGCACGAACTCGAACGCAGACATGGACGACGCGTGCGACTTGGCTTTCATTCTAAGGGCCTCAAGCGCCATCTTGGGTTGCTCAGCATGACTTGAAAAGGCAGCACTTTGACATGGCCAGATCGCGCCGTTGTGCATTGGTATCTGTGAGGAGGACATATAACTAGAATTTGTAGCGTTAAGTGAAGTAAGTATTCCTGGATAGGTGTGATGATGAGCGCTTACAGGAACAGCACCAGGTAGACCGAGGAAATAGTTAGGAGGTGCACAAGGAATGCCTGGTCGAGGAGCGATAGGCAGGTGTGGGCCAAGCTTGTCGCTTGGATATCTCATTTTCTTCGCTAAGCTCTGATTTGGATTTTGTCTTTTTCGCCATTTTGCTCGTCTGTTTTGGAACCAAACCTTGAAAGGGAAAAATACAAACATCATTCATTTGAAAACGCCAAATCGCTTCCCAGGTTGTAATTAATGGAACGTACGCTTTCCCCAGATTAGTCTTTCTCCTTGTGTCAAGGCTTTTAGATGGCAAATATTAGGTTTGACGATAAAAAATCACTTTGGATAGAGAAGAATGCTCAAAGATGTATGTTTTAAATTTTTGAACGTGTATTTTTTGTTATTTGTGTACCTGAATATCTCAGTACAGCATGTATGTTATGTTACGGATGTGAATGTTATTCTCTGCCATCAGTCCCTAGAAAGTAAAGCGATAGGTTCAATCTTTTCCGTTACAATCGCTCTGCCGCATGGAATTTCGTCCCGGAAGATCAGGTGTTTACAATTTTTACTTTTATCACGGAAAAGCCCTGATAAGTACGGAACGATTCTGTGAAAAAGAGCTTTTAAGGAAAAAAAAAAATGTTACTTCTAGGTTAACAAATGTTGACAGTAAAAACTTCCGGTATTTGAAATAAGGACTGTTTTGTATCGGCGTTATTTGTGATTTTAAGAATGTTGATCTTCCGTTTATATTCTTTCATAATTTACGGATAAATTTCTTTGAACTAAACACGCGAAATCAGCAGAAAGGTTATGAAAATTTTGTTCTCCGTTAATCGTAGCAGTGTGAATGACATGATGTTTTTTCCTTTTTATCAAACCTTCACTTCGTAGAAACCTCGGAAAAGTAGCATCTATTCGTACTGTTTTATTATTGGCAATATCCCCCCACTTTTAAAGGTGGAAAAAAGGAAATTCAATTACGGCGAATTCACTGAGCTTGAAGGTATATCGACGATCACACAATTTTCACTAGTAATATAATATTGCTTGGTGTTTTAATACAATTACGATCCCACTATTACACAAGGCTATCGCTAACGACCACACCCGATCAATTTTTAAATTATTTTTTACAACATCACGATTTCGGCAGACTACCTTCATTGCTCGTTTCTGCACTTTCCATAAACTGCCCAGCTTTAAAACGCAAGAGATGATGCGTTTAATGATTATTAGTTACCTGGATTCGAGCCTCACTAATGTTGATTTTGGCAGCGAGGTCTTCTCGGAGAGCGATATCAGGGTAGTGCTTTTTCTCAAAGACTTTCTCCAGTTCCTGGAGCTGCTGTTTTGTAAATGTAGTACGGTTTCGGCGCTGTTTTCTCCGCACTGTTGCAGGACTTTCTCCGTCTCCTCCCTCGTTTTCAGGAGGAGGGGGAAGATCTGACGAGTGAGTTTGATAACTTCTGTAAACCAGTGAAGGATCTATTGAGGCAGGTAATTTAGTAGCACTGTTAGAGTAACTCAGTCTCTTTAATTTGACATGCTTCGTTGCAATACATGCCAAGTAATTTTTTTTCCCGAAGAGAAGCATTTCCAACAAAACTACAAATATAACATACTGAACTTACACTTTGAGGAATTATTCAAGGTCTCTATTCCTAATACATCGCTGACTACATACTGGCTGTGAGGCTTTCCCATCCCAAGAGATTGATCCATTGTATTTATCTTGCTTTAGTTTTTGGCCTCTGCTGGATCTTCTGAGCTTGTTCACTGGCGATTGATGTCAGTGATGGACTAATCTTTCCAACTCGCTCCCTTTGAACTTATTAGCTGCCCGAGCTGATTAGGGCCTCGGCGCTAATTGTTTTTTAGTCGCGCATGCAGCTGCAGTGAAAATTTACCCTCATAGCAAAGCGCTGGAGCAAATTGAAAATTAATATAAGCCCTGTTTGAATGAATACAATGGTAAATTTCATTACTAATGCCAAAACTAGGACTCGAGGCACCTGCCATCCACACGCGTGCAGGCTACGAAATACCCTTGAAGGTTATTTGTACCCATCAAACATAAAGGCCACATCAATATCAATGCTAATGTTCTTTGAATAATAAGACAATTTTACTAATGATAAAACGACCGGTTATAAGATATCTTAACACTCTTTTGCGCACCTCGTATATAACAACTAACAAGCTGCCTTTTTGCGTCTTCGGCAACCTTAAACAAATACTTGTAGCACTCGCAGAGGAAGTGCCGAATAAACAGGAATGTGCGAGAAATTTCAGTTCTCCACTTTACCTCACCTCACAACCGAATGGCTCCTATAATTTTTAATTAATCAGTATGAATATTGTTTAGAGCCATGCACTCAATTTGATTTGGTTTTCAGATGTAGCTCACAGCTAAATTGGGGTAGTTCGGCAAACATGATCGATAAACACGAACTGTCGAGAATCAGAACAATTTTAGCTTCCCTACTAATGCGCATTGTAATTTGTGAAATTAAAAAGAGCATCATTTCATTTATTAAAATAGTTTCTACTTTGTCTTGAGATCATTAAAACCGTTAATAGAGCTGCGAAAAATGAAATTGCATGACGGTTCATTTTCAAATATCACTGTCATTATGATGAAATTTAAAAAAAGCATGAATAGGAATATTCCAATTTCGGCGCCAAATAATTTAAGTCTGTTAAGGGATAAAAACAATTTTTAAAATGCCATTAAAATATGTTGAATATCGTTGAAAAAAACAACCCACTTTCGGGTGATGAGACAAGAAAAGGATTAAAAATACGAAGCCGTATTTTTTTCCAAGCTTCAGGTGTTCCCTGAATAACAAACGTTTACAAAAATGCCAATCAAGAAAAAAGAGAACGTGAGATCGCAAGCAAGTTTAAGGGTCGTTTTAGATGAAAGCGCCCCCATGACAAGAAAAGCAGATGTTTGCCGCTATTTTTTTTTTTAATTTGTTGTGAGTCGCTTTTAGGTAAAACCTATCCCTCTTCTATACTAAGACCTGTCTTGGTTATCTTTCAGGCGGCAATCTTGTATTCGCGCGGTTTTGATGAGCAGGGTAACGCTTATATATAGTGAACCAATACAAACAGTTAAAACAGCGATTAAGCTTGGTTTAAACTTCGACATTAAAATATTTACCTTAAATAAATAAGAAATCTATAATATAACAAGTCGTATGTTAAAAAATCGAAATTGAATGGTTTAGTTAAGGGCATTTAAAAATTTCGTATAAGCGTCCAGTGTGTGATGGATTATACCAAAATTTCTAAATTAATGAGCCACTACCTCAAAAACTTTAAATAACTTTCTCTTTTTTTCAGGCCACCCGGCCTAGTAGAAGGTCATCTTAAAATTACTCCCAAACAATACTAAACCAATTCGAAGCCAATCAACGACACTTTGATAAATAATTTACAGGTTCATGTAGCTCTTTGTTAAGAACAGAAGGTATTCATGCAACTATTAAAATAACCAGCCAATGGTCCATAGAGACGCCGTCACTGTTAACTCCCATTTGTCATGATTGGTAAAAAAGTTAACCTTATTTATTTTAAAAGCCGTAGATATTAGATTGGACTAGCTACGATTAAATGCTTTTGTCGGGAATGTTTTCTTCTCAACGTGAAATTGTAGATCATAATTAAACTTTCGCTAGATTATCTGGTTTATTATGTTTGGGCCCAGCACAGGTGATTGATGATCACCTCTAACATGTTTTGACTCGATCACTAAAAAGACTAAAAAGGTTGCCGATATCATCCTCGATGAGAATCTTGTACCATTTACCATGACTTTGTTTCTTACATGAACACGCGACAGAAACATTACACACCATTCTTATCAGTCGCAAAGATAAAATTTTTATCTTTTTGGCTAAAGGAAACAATCGAACTGCTAATATTTACCAATGGGTCTTAACTCTGAACAGTAGAAGGGCTCCGCCGGTTGTACATTGCCAGCCTTATCCTTGATCTTCACTTAAAGCAAAAAAAGAGAAAAAGAAAAAGAAATCCATTTAATTTGTTTAACCCGAGGCGAGTTTACAAACATTCGGCGATCTTTTCATCCTCACATAAACACGACATTTAACACGTTGTGAAGCATATCCACCCTCGACACTTGTTTTCCTGACTAACTTAATGTGTGTTTTTGAAACTTGAGTACGTAAGAATTGCCCATTGGAGAAATACAACCAAAGGTTAATATGCGAAACAAAGCGCTTTCAATAAAGTCACTGATTAAATGCGTGTTCGATTTCAAAACTACTTTATACTCCATCTCCAACCAGGTTCCTTCCTCGCCTTAGTGTTACGAGTTTAACGAAGTGTACGGATCCTACTACTGGGCAAACTACATTAGCACTTTTAACTCTGCTTGACAACGAAACTTTTAGACTGCCATTATGATAAGTCGCGACTATTTAACGCCAGTTTCCAGCGATTCCTTAATTATCAAGGTCTTTTGTCCGAGTAATGTTTTCGCTTTTATTGTCAATAAACACAGCATTTTTATTAACGTCAGTGGAACACGTCAAGAATAATAAAAAGCTTTTGTTTTTTTTATTCCGTGAGGGTTCCAACAGAGTTGGCGGGCGGATTGTTAGAAAAGAAAAAAAAAAACAAGAAAATCTCACTTTGAAACTAGGTTAATCTTTATTTTATGAGCCGAAGAGATAATAAAAGGATTTAAGTTCGTGGACTTAAGCTTTAGCAGATGCTTGACTGTTTAAGGCTTTTGCTCATGAACTCACTGCATTTTCACCCTCGTCCGGGACAAGGCAAGAACTCGCTTCTCAACGGAGACAGCTCACATGACAGTGTTAACAACAAGGAGCTAGGAACTGACTATAAGACTGAATTGCTGAGGACTCATGATCCTCAACGTACAAACTGTTCTCTTTTTTACCACCCACGCGAGGACACGTTCATCAGTCAGGTGTCTAACGGAGTATAAGACGGATAACTTACAGATAAGATCTGCTATTTTGTGTATGGTTTACTGACTTTGCTATAAGCGCAATCATTCTTTGTTAAACAAACTTGTCTTGTGATAATGTCGCGTTTTAATGTCGCAATAAACGTATTTCTTGATAGTGCGAGCATCAACAATTGCAGAGCCTTGTACGACACCCGCTTTAATACGTCATAAAAAGGTTATCTGAATTCTACTGAGTTTTAAATGTCAATAGTTCTATTTAAATCGGAGGGTTGGACCGTGATATATTTAACATGTACAGTCATTGTTCAAGTTCTTTTGGGATTAAACAATTAGATTTTTAATGAGATAACTTATATACAGTGAACTTCGCGTGAACTCAAGATATGTTTTCGACGGGTACTGGAATTTAAAACACAATCTATAGTATCTTATAATTATCTAAAGGAGGAAATTCATCATTACATGTACTTGCTTGTAGGTGAAATAAGTAATTTTTTTCCATAAAGAGGAACGCCATGTAAAACTAATTGGAGTAAGCATAAAAGAAATTATTTCTGATTATAGTATTTCTATTGAAAGCCATTGAAGTGAATGTCGTTTTTACTCAGTTAATTACTTAGCTTCTCGAGAAGACATTCCTAAATTCTTTTTAATTTTAACGTGCATCGAACTGCGTCTCAGTCATGGATAGAGGAGAGTTGTTTTCGAAAGGAACTCCACAAAATCTTAAAACTGATTAACGTTAAAGTTTGAACAAAACCACAAAATATACACATCTGAAAGTAAAAAAGCATCTTTTCTTTCACTTATCTTCTCCATTCATCAATATCATAATACACTATATGCTGTTAACTTGCAAAACACTTTCAAACATAAAGAATTGCCGGTGGTTGTAGTTAAAAACCTGCGTCGTCCGTTAGTGACATGAGTCTGTTAGTGACATCAAAATCTTAGTTTCTCTTGATAAAAGCAAGCATCTGATCACTCCAAACAAGAACTGGAAGTAGCAGTGGCAAGTTGACATATGCTACTTTCATTATGATCTTCCTGAAGATTATAACTTCTTGGGGAAGTTGTAACTATTTTAAAGAAAAAGCAATGCAACGAAAACCGGGGGCAAACTTGAAATTCACTAAACTAGCAAAACACATTAAAAAATGATGATCCTTTGGTAAGAGCTTAAGCCAAAAGATACTCAAAATTTTTTTCCTTGGTCAATCAGATACTCACGCGTATGCTTTCTTGAGACGTCTCTTGATCGTTACCAAGCAGTTCATTGTGGCTTTTGTAGAATAACAGTCAACCGTCTGTACATTACCTCGTGAAAGCACCAAACACAAATTGTTGTACTACTGATGTACTAATAAAAGTGACAATTCATTTAAAAAGACTATTGTAGAAGACAGCGACTTTCAGTAGTCGTCCAGCAGTTTCTGGAAAACACCTAGCGCGCCGATGGAGATAAGAAGCACGTGCCGGCTCTCTTATCAGGGGCACCCAACGAGGATATAGTTCAAAACCACTTATCATAGCATTGTTGAACGTATTTTAGTACTCAAACGGTAGATATAGGCATATTTTTATCCCCTAAAAACTTTTCATCTGTTCGGATTTCCTAGCTGAAAGTCTAGTGATCCGAAAATTATAGGGATAAAAACTTACCTTCTCGAAAATTTTAGCCAGGAAAAGGCTCTCGAAAATTCTAGGTGGCCTTTTCTGGAGTCAAAATCCGTTAAAAATGGGTAATTATACCATTTTGTAGATGTTCGAAAATCCTAGGAGAGGCAAGCAAGCAAGAAATTTTACAACAAATGCTCCGAAAATTTTAGATCTCAAATCGTCTTCCGAACAGATATTTTCCCGAAAATTGCCGTTGGGTGCCCCTGTCTTATCTTAGGTTAAGTCACCTGCTCCGTTGTTAGTAACGGCGTACATTCAAGCATACTTCTTTACAGAGAGATAAGGGGCCGACCATTTAACTCTTGAGGGGGGGGGTGATTTTGAAAAAAAATTTCCTGCAAGCGCTTGTCGGAAGAAAAAAATTGCATGCAGCACAAATGTAATAAAGAGCTTAAGGGAAAAAAAGGGAAAAAAATATCCTGCCCACCATATTGCTAGAAAAAAAAATTCTTGATGACCAGAAATCACCCACCCCCACCCTCAAGAGTTAAATGGTCGGCCCCTAAGCAGGGTAGTATGAAAGATACGCACAAAACCTTTCAAACTAACAAACAAATGTTTACTACGGAAAGCGCTTGTGCCTAATCATTATCGAAAGAACGGAAGAAGAGTTTTTCGACTAAAACCGACACCAAAGGAACAACACAAAGGAAAGTTCTGCTAAATAACTTGTATCTGAATTTTCTTTTAATTTGTGTTAATCGACAGACTGATCATTAGACTCATTAATACATCCTTCACAAGACTTGACTTTTGACTTCTATTCCTAATGGCGAGTATCCTATCTTTTCTGAGAACTTTTTATCTGTTGATTAAAACGTCAATTCGAAAGGAATTACGCACGCTTTTCTGGGTCTGAAGATGAGATACATACTGTCACCGTTATTACTCCTTGCATGTATCGCAAGAATTCTCCCATATGTTTTGCAAAATGCACTAGAATTGTGAAGAACACTCGCTAATGTAAAAATTGGGCAGAGCAAAAGGAGAAAGGCAACGATATTCTCGTGGTTTTCAAGTTGGGAGCAAACCTTAATCAATTGCAATCAAACTCAAAACTGACGCCTGTGCCAAGTGCTTACATATTGTGTTAAAAGGTGCCCGTATTTGTACAAACGATTACGGAGTTGTGTTAATTAAACTAAACTCCATATATTTCAGGATCCTTGAAGTTGAACTTTACAAGCAAATGACAACCTGTTCAACATTGGTTGAGCAAGAACAATACCTAGTAGATTTTACTGCAATCTTCAAGCTATCTCTTTGAACAACACTGACAAATAAGAAGTTTCATAGAGGACGTGATTGTACCTGAACTTTCGTTCGTATTAGTAAGAGTTCGCCCGGTTCTCTCATTTTTGTGCATACATGTATACGTAAAACATGCAAAACTATCAAACCAGCACGGATTGGAAGTTTAGACCAAGTTCATTTAGCACCTTTATAATTATCCAATACGAGAACATCTATTGTTTTTATGTGACGCACTGTAAGGTCATGCGATAAGGCAAGCGTAATCGGACTAACGGACTCCGTGTCAGGACAGTATTGTTTTAAGTTTCTTTGATTTTTTGTTGGGAAAATACAACAGTGTAAAACAAACAACCGGGGGCTACTCCTGGGAATTCTTGGTGGGGGTGTGCCGCCCGGTTCTCCAAATCCTGACCCTATCTAAAACCAAAAAATTTGTCATTTCTCACACCCGTTCTCAGACCTGCCCTCTAAAATCCATACCTGTTTTCAGACCTGGCCTCTAAGAAATTATGTCATCATTACTTAGATCAGCGCTGTGACTAGCACGCGAACAGCAAGGATTTCGTAAAATCCATTTCGAATTCGCACATTTCTCTTTCTTTCTTGTCCATTTGGAAATGTTCAACCGAAGTTCCCCCGAAAACCATACCCGGTTCTCGACCAAAGACGAGCAAAGTCTATACCCGTTTTCAGACCAAAACGGCGCAATTGCAAAAACAATACTCCTTGGGGCGGCATATACCTATATGGCTTATATACGGGAGTCCCCCCAGGGAACATACATCACTTGAACACTGAAGATAAAGATCACTCAAGATCACGTTCAAGAGAAAATAATACCGGCGGTTAGAGAGTATATATATTTCCTAAGATACTTGGCCCACCTGACTCCTTTGGGGTGTTACTAAAACGAAGACCCAAACACGAAGACCTAAGACCTAAGACCCCTTGGACTAAAACGAAGACCCCTTTGACTAAAACGACTGATGCTAACCGCCGAGGGCAATCCCGTAATTTGTTACGACGATTTGGGAATGTTGTGGAATTTCCTGCAGTATTTAGTTGTGATAATCAAGTCTATCACTTACCTTTCCTTCAGGTTTCTTTGAAAATATTTTGCATGTAAAATAAGAGACCGTCTTTGGATCACTAGGGACTTTAAGATAGGTCACTACGGTCGCCTGCGACGGTTGGATAGATGTCACGTCACGCAAAACACGCGTGACCTTTTACCGTCGTCCTTCTGGGACGGTATGTTTTGGCCCGGTTTCTCGTCGTGCAGACAACGGTATACTTATTGTCACTTTTCTTCTAAAACTGAGTAGCCAATGGGTTAAATATGCATTGGCTTGTGTTTACATTGATTTACCTATCGGTGAAATGAAAAAAAAAGCGAAACTGTCTGAGTTCATTCATAACTTAGCTCGCGGCCAGTGTCGTCCGCCATGGCAGAGGAAAATTGCCGAAAAGAAAGGTAAGGCCCAGTTCAAACGTTGATCTTTTCATGTACCTAACTTAATACCTATTTAGGTCTACCCAAATGGTTGGAGGTTGATTCAGACGTCGAACTTAAAGTGTAGTCGAATTCGATTCATTTTCACGATTCAATGGTCTAGAATGCTTTAAACAAGTGAAAATAAATTTTAGTAATTTGTGCATTAGTTTCAGCACATGAGAAGTTCGACGTTTCAACAGGGCCTAACAGTGATGATTGTAGCCGTCTTTTTTATAAGTTAAAACTCTATTTTTATCAGGAAAAGATTTCTTTAACTCAAAAGGTGTTGGCTTAGGAAAGGACTCAAATAAAAACATAGACTAGTTTTGAAAACTAGCTAACTTTAATTTGTACCCTTATTCTTCTGATTGGTATTCTTCGTATAAAATAAGAAACCCTTCTTCAGTAATTGAGCCTTCTGCGAGAGAAATTGCAAACAAGTTTCGCACATGACTTCACCGTCCTCTGTTTTGTTGTCCGATCTTAAATTGAAAATTTTCGCGGCTTCTTACCGTCATGGCCCCAGGCCGCCCGTATACGCATCCAACCGTCCCAGCCTACCGTAGTGACCTATCTTAAAGTCCCTATTCACCGTTTCTGGGAACGGAGTCATCTTTCTACCGACGCTCAAAAATAAATAAATACACGCGAAGGCTCCTCAAGACTCGACGAGGACGTCTCGATATCACTTTATGACCTTACGAGGATTACAACACAGGATGACTTACCGAGGATGACTCGATGAGGCACCATTACTTGGCGAGAATTACTCCATGAGACACGTTGACTCGACGAGGACGACTCAACGAGGGTGACTCGACGAGGGGACGACTCGAAGAGGACGACTAGGCGAGGATCACACGACGAGGCAAGATGATTCGACGAGACTACTATGAGTCATAAGGGAGGGACATCTGTTTTGCGAATTGTTTTGACGAGTTTATTTTTTTTTTTTTTCAATCATTTGAAATGTTCAGTCTATTATTAATTACATTTATGGCCAACCATTGTTCTTCTTATTATAGACACATTTCATTTCATTTCATTTCATTTAGTATAATTATATTGTCAGCCTTCTTGCCTGCCAATTTTGTAACCTGAATGATAATGGTGTTGATGGTTTTCTACATTTTATTTCAAGATCACGAGTTCAATGCAACTAACTGCAGGCATAAACATTCATGCGCTTTCTCTCCTTGCGTTCAAATTTATTTTTCCACCTTCTAATGTTTACAAAAGACTATTTATAAAGAGAGAGAGAGAGAGAGAGAGATAGAGAGTACTAACGGTTATGGGAGTCCCGAAAATCTTGATAATGAGTTAGAGTCACTATTTAAAAGAGCTGTGTCGCCAAATTTACCGCCAAATTGAGTGAAACATTAAAAATTAGCTGCTCAAAACATGAAAAAGCGGGTATAAATAACAAAGCAATAACATATGGAGTAGAGGAACGGATGGAGAAAGTTGAAAGACATTTAGACAGAAAGCAGGAAGGTTTTTATCGATTGCTTCTGCACCAGAGAATATCTGTGAGGTAAGGGTCTTACATTGTCCGCGGATTAGGATCACCCTTTTTTTCCTATAACAATACACTTTATACAGTCCGGAATATCCCTAAATTTAAGGACAGGGCCAACTGGTCACGCGACACTTTTCAACCAATGAGAAGGCGCGCTTGTGTTTATCAACAAACAAATCAAAACATCGCCCCAGTGCTCACAAATTTTCAAAACAACGGACGGAGTCGACGGACAGAATTAAAGATGAGCTTACAGTACTCGTCTAGGTTTCACATTTAATATTTCAAAGAAAACATTTCATGTAAGAGAATAAGAGCATTATTCATTGCAAGGAATCATTGGGTGTTTGAACTGAAACCGGACTGAGCGCAGAGGTCGTGGCTTCACTGGCATGGCTTGCAAGATTTTTGATAGAAGCAAACTGGTCCCGTGTAAAAATAGCTTTACAGAGAGTGTGAAAATTTGTTGAGATCATACAAAACAGGATCGGTACTACCTATTAGCTTCCACAGGACAAGAATCAAAGAACCAGTCATCATAACAAGAAAAAAAAGTAGTTCAAATTTATTAATTTTTCTTGTTTGTTTTCTGGTGTTGTTTCGTGTTGACTTCACGCATCTGGTGCTTTCCTTGCTTGCTGTAGTGCCTGCAATGTTTTAATTTTATCCCAGATTTAGTGCATGTTCAATGAGTTGCGAAATACATCATTTACACTTGAAATTTGCCTTCTTTCTTTGATTGTTTGTTAACGGTGGATGAACATCTGGAGAATCCAGCGACATTAAATCTTTCCAGATTTGGTGAATTTCAGAAACAAAGCGGTTAGTATCTACCTTGCGCTTATCATCTCCAATTTCATCCCCGCAAATTCGGCAAAGTGAGGCGAGATGTAGTACGTGAATATTCATAAGACTAATAAAGTTGTTTTGGCCTTGAAAAGAAAAAAGGCAAAGGCTCGTACTAATGTGAAAAAAAGTAATAACACGCCTCTGTGAGAAACCCGGGAGTGGAAAACGTACGTGTTTTGGACCTCCGAATTCAAACCTGGTCTACCAAAATTCTAGGTTGTCTACCATCCCCACATTCAACATGGTAAAAGTTAATCGATATGAGAATCGAGGAAAAATATCTAGAACTTCGTAAAAAAAAATCTGTGAATCGAAAAAATAACACATACTTGTTCACCTACCTTGAAAACCGACCAAAATCTCGCCCATACATCGCGTTGTTTAAAGAAGAAATAAGCCACAAAATGTGCTGAATATTTCACGAGACACTTTCAATATGGCTTCCGATACGCTGTCCACTTAAAAAAATTGTGTATGCCTCATGAAAAGTCTTAAAAATATGCCTGAGAGCCTCGAAACGATGACTGATTCTGACCAACTCCGTCCGCTGTTTTGATCACTGCGGCGATGTTTTGGTTTGTTTGTTGATAAACACAAACGCGCCTTCTCATTGGTTGAAAAGTGTCGCGTGACCAGTTGGCCCTGTCCTTAAATTTAGGGATATTCCGGACTGTTATACAGGTGTTTATAAGAATATCGAGCTGAAGAATATGTTAAGACTAAACCCCCGGCTGAGACTTTGAGAAAGATAAAATTTTGTGGTTTAAAACCTGTAAATACAATACAATTATATATTTTCAACTTACTCCATTCTCCAAACGGTGAAACTTGCAACAAAATGAAACTGAAAAATTACCCTTACTATAATATATAAAACCCCAATCTATTCAGTTTCTGCTATCAGGTCATGGGCTTTCCTCGTCGCATTTGTGAATTAAATTCAGGATAGACGCATAGACGGTATAATTTGTTTTTCGTCTATTTAGCACTAAGCTTGCCTTAAATTAAAAACAAATGTAACCCTGCTTTTTAAGTAAGTTCATCGGCAAGTTAAAATTAGCCAAGAACCTAATGGGGAAAGCTCTTTCGCCATGATACTGACAATGTATTTAAATTAATACACTTTCTATTTTATTTGACGATGATCAAACAGATGGCATTTAGTTGTGCATACGAAAACTATGATGTAAACTTTGCAAAATTTCCCCTTCAAATCAGAAACGCATTATACTGTTGTAATCATGAAGGGGAACTTGCAAATTTCAAATTTGAACTCTTAGGGCCTTTTTTCATGAAGGTGGGGGACCCCAGGAAGGTGAGGTAACCCGCCTGTCCATATAATCTCTCATTTTAATTTGACTAACAATAGAAAGCAACAGGACTGAAAGTTGCAGCAAGAGCAGCAAGTGAGTGCAGAAAAGCTAAAACACGTGGTTTGCCAACATTTTTCTTGTTCACGTGTTAAACGGGTAGTAAGATTGCATGTAGAGGAGGGTTCTTTTCTAACCCCACCTCAGCGCCCTTGCGAAATAACTTTTGGAATTCCTAGGATTATCCTAGGAATTCCTAGGAAAAAAATCCTAGGAATTCCTAAGAATTCCTAGGAATCGTAGGTGTGAATTTTCACGGTAAATTCGGACTTGGAATTCCTAGGAATTCCTAGGAATTCCCAGTTTAAAAAGTTCTGGTTCTAAATTCCTAGAAATTCCCGGAAATTCCAAATGGAAATGAAACTAGACTTGGAATTCCTAGGAATTCCTAGGAATTCCAACCTGCAAGATTTTAAAGCACAAAAAATTCTTAGAAATTCCCAGAAATTCCTAGTAGTTCCTAGGAGTTTACAGGTTTAACATAATGTCATCAATCAACATCCAATGCCAGGATAGTAAAGTATAGGCAAATTTAATGATTAATTACCAACTGGAGAAAGTATGGAAATTACATTTAAACAAGTTTAAGATAAAAATGTTCAAAATCACATCTTATGGTACATGTTTTGTTTTTTAAAAAATTGAATAAAACAATTAAAGTCCTGAGGTATAAATCGTTCTTGAGTCATCATTGAAAAATTGTGGGACACATTTGTGACTGGAACAATACAGCAAGAGAGTCTTGATTGAATTAATTTTACAGCGGGAACATAGATGTAAAAAAAAAACAGTCAGGCCAACTTGCTTCCAGCAAGCTTATCTGCTAAGCCCTTATTAAGCCGCTCTTTTAATTCAGGTCTCAAACTGAGAACAAAATAATGAACTGGAAACTAAAATACTTGTAGTACATGGCGTTTAAACATACTTGTTCATGACTACAGTAGAACCCCGGCGGTGAACTCGAACTCTAAAGGGAAACGAAAAATAGTTCGATTTTAAGTGGGGAATTCGAGTTATCGGGGTAAACTTCAGTGAAATCTTGATCAAGAGAAAGCAAATTTAGTTCGACTTAGCGGGGAATTCGAGTTACCCGAGTTCGAGTTATCGAGGTTCTACTGTATTAAATCCGCCAGAATCTGATTGAGTATTAGCTTATTCACGTAGAATTCCATCAACCATTTGCAACAACGACTACAGTTATGTCTCCAGTAAACAAAAAGGAACCAATAAATGGTTTTCCATGCCATCTTGAAGTTTCGTGTTCATATATGGGAACGATCTATAATTTCACTTTGATCTCCAGCTTCATTATTTGAGTACGTGGTTACCATCAGAAGACACATTACGAAGCAGGAACGTACCTTTACCTTTCACAATCCAGCTGACTTATCGTTCTCGGACATGACTGGAAGCACGTTTCATGTGTCAGCAACAAAATAAATGAACAATCCACGTTTAAAATAACGTCAATTTCGGATGCAAAATACTTGTGCTCTTGCTAATGAAAGTCGTCGTGAATTTGAACTCACCAAACGGAACTTCATTTCACACTTTTCCATTGGTTCAAAAGGCGCACGTGATGACGCAATTCACTTAGGGGGGAGACTGGTAACCAATATAGCTCAAACATGGCGGATGATTTTGCTCGATGATGAGCAAGTTGAAAAAAGCGGTCGTTTTCAGAGCTAAATAAAATATTCCAGCGCTTTTGAGGTATAAGCAGCGAGAGGAAAATTTTGGGCTTAACTGCAGAATACCCTGCCACTTATTTGCATGTCATTGAATAAGAATAGCATCTATTGTGTTATGCTTCGTTCTTCAAAGAACGCCGACCAACGAAAACAATGGTGGTACAGAGTGGCAGGGTATTCAGCACCCATGTTTGGAAAGCTCAGGTACGAGAAGTGGCACTTTGAATAAGCTTTCAGTATAGTGCCTATTGTTGATAATTTTTTTTTAAAGATTTAAGTCGCAATAAATGTTGTCTATAGATGCTGGTTAATGTCAAGAAATCCTTGTTGTTATAGGCAATTGAAGAAATGATTATTAAAATTTTTTACGCTTTTTATTACCTTTGAACACTTATCGTTTTTCCTAAAAATTAAGCCAATTGTTTCCAAGTTAACAATGACTTGGAATTATCGAGAATTCCTAGGAATTCCCACAAATTCTCATTGGTGTCTAAGCAATTCCCAATAATTCCCATAAGTTCCAAAGACAGTTTCCTTCAAACTTGGAATTATTGGGAATTCCTAGGATTATTCCCAAAAATTCCCACTGGTGTTTTAACCCATTCCCAAGTATTCCCAAATATTCCAAGGTTTTTTATCTTTGCTCATTTGCATGTCTTGGAATAAATTGGAATTTCTAGGAATTCCTAGGAATTCCCAGAACTCTGGGAATTCATTTCGCAAGGGCGGGTTATTCCACCTAAGCGGGTTACCCCACCTACCTCGGGTCCCCCACCTCCTTGTCAAACTCAGAAAAAGGTGAATGCCTGGAAAGTTTCGCGCGCGCCCGGTACTTTGAGGGAAAAAGAAAACAAGCTTAGCAACTCGACAAATAGTGTATAACACAATCTAGGAATCAGTCGTCATCCAAACGAGAAACAACGACAGTCAAAGCTGTTGGCTCATTGTCAAAGTGGAAAAATAGAACTGTATCTTTGCGTAAACTAATTAGATTATTTAAGCGCACATTTTGTTCATTTGTCTATTCGATATTTTTAAAGTTATCAAAACTATAGCAAAATTCTCAAATCTGATTGGCAATCAACTGCCATGCTTTCAGCAATAAACAGGACAGTACGCGCGCACTTAAATGGCCTTTTTTTCACTGCTTGGAATTTCTTGTGTTTTAATTTAAAAATAGAGCCTTATATTATCACAAATTTTGTTAAAGTTAAGATTAATGGGTAGGAGAACTTCATGTAGTCTAATTCGGTCTGTAATCATACTAAAAAATTATTGGATTAGGTTTTTGTGATAATCAAGGTCGAGGTAAAAATCATACACCGCGGTCATACATGACATGATTACCCGTGACGTCGAGTTTAGATGACGTCCCAAGCGCTGCTTTCGAAATCTCACTGCACGCTTTCGGCCAATCACAAATGAGATAGTGAGTTAAATTTACAATAACAGACCAAATTGGACTCCACTCCTGTCCTCTTCCTATTACAAATTAAACACTTAAGAAATCGGAAATTAAAAACTGCATCATTCTTGGCCATCATTGCCCACTTCATTCTTTGACTTCTTCCTCCTTTTACGCTTCTTCTTTATTTTTTCGTTGTTTTCCCCTATGAAAAATAAAAAATTTAATCTTACATCGCACGGGTTGTTTCCAAACCAGCATTCTGGTTTGGGAAATTCAAGCGGAGTGCTTAACGGCTCTTTTGCGTGTTCTTGCCTTATTCTCAAGTCATTTGCTCTTGTACGTTTGATAAATATAATGATGACTGTCCTATGAAAGGGGTTATAGGTCACTACCGCTAAAAAAATTGCTGTAATGTAATAATCTAAAGTACCAGTAAATATTGATTTTCGAGACTGCGTATGGTAGGTGTGCATCACATTGGAATACTTAAGAGTGAAAGAAGGAAACCCTAGGCACGAAGTACAGAAACTGATTTCCCTTTTTTTTATATTTTTGATAAATCGCTCATTTCATGTCCTAAGCATTTATACTGTGATCATCAACAACCGGCTACAACGTAAAGAAAAACAATATTCTAACGAATGTGCTATTTTTTTGCACGGAAGAGAAAGAAAAAAATTCTAGCAACAAATTCCCAGTAACATTTACAGTACCTTTTTCTATGACACCAGCTTCCCCTTTTCGCCTCTTTGCCTCAGGTGGACCTTAGTGTTTAATAACGAAAAAACTACATATTCAGTTTCTTTTCTAGGTAACGTTGGCATTTTTAAAGAACGTTGTTATGGTGAGGAAAATGGTTTGACTTGTTTTGTTGTACTGTGGGAATGACAGCTAAAGGTATACATACAGAAAGTTGAATTAACTTAATTCCATTCCTACACCTCCCATGGCATCATCATCCTTTCTCTCATCTACAAAGTCAGTTAAATAGTCAATATAAGAAAAAGTTCAAAGAAAATCAAGTAACCTGAAGTTTTAATATACACGTAACATAATGATAAAGAAATTTAATGTGCATGAGTAGACTGTTCAAATTCAGCTCCAAACGAAATATCAAACGAAAATTAAATCGCTCATTGACTTTAATGAATCTTCATCTTTTGACAACCTGTTTATTATTATTGATCTAGGATTGCTTTAAACTAATGAGAGATGATTTTTTTTTTCGCAAGCTCTGAGCTGGATCACTAAGAACTTTGTAACTTTGTAATTTATCACGGAGTCTATTCGAGTCATTTTATGCATGGGACTTGAAGAATTCATTAATTTCCACGTCACCACTTCATATCACGTATACAAACGTTATCTTTGGAAGTCTTACCGGGTAAGGTTGAGGACAAATCCTCAGTGCCCTTTGGCAATGATCCTCTTAAGGAAACCTGTGCAAAACAAGGACGCAACATCAGCCCACTGTACACACTGCGTAATTTCTATGTGATGTTTCTTAATCTAAACGTAAATTGGACTAATACTAGAAGGCTTTCTAATATATCATGATACTGTTGTAATCATGAAAAGCAAGGTGCTAAATTTCAAATTTGCTATTACTGTTACATTACTATAACTATTATTATTATTAGTTGAAATATTATATTTTTTGTCCAACGAAGAGTCAATGGGCATAGGGGAAGATAATTCATAGACTTTTCTGAGTACAGTGGTGCCATATTCCATAGGCCTTAGAGCAATAATAATTACCTCAGAATCAAGGAGTGAAAGCATTTCTTCCTCTTCCTGTACAAGATAATAATCACACCACTTACAGTTAAGACATGGACTGTTCTTTTGGATGTTACATAATTTTTGTGTAAGGGTTAGAAACCTGAAATATATCTTTCTGTAGGAACCAGGTGATCATTTAATGATACTTTACTTGGATTAAATTATTACTGTTCTCTTGCTACCCTCTAGCATTTAATGTCACCCGCATCTTCACTTTCTGACGGTGCTAATATGTCCTCCATTGAGGGAAAAACAATAATAATAAGAATAATATTTTCATGTGTAGATATGTGTACTGAACACTGTCCATGTACTGTAGATGGTATAGATACACTGGGTGGGATTTTTTAAGCCTTACGGGCCTATTAATCTATTAGCCTGGACCTTCTATTTTAAAACAAGTCCATCTGTGAAACAGCACCAAAACCCTTATCCTTGGCCCACTACTGTGTACCAGGAATTGGGTATCTTTGAATAGGTGTGAGTAACTTTAAAAAAAACTATTGTCAATTTGCCATTCAGGTCGAAGGATAAACAAATTATCAGCGTTACACACCATGGTTTGATTACATTTGTGACGCAGGATATGGCTCTGTAATATCATTGCCTTGGGATATTAATTTTACGATATTTGTCTACGATTATTGTTACATGTATCTCAAGCAATACATACATAAGTGGGTAACTTGTTAAACAGGTTGAGTGTTGTCTAGCCTAGTTAACCTTCCCAGAAAAATTGGTTTGTAATTTCACTATTCATGATTGTCTCGATTCATTGTTTAATATTAATATCCTCACTCGCTCCTGTAAGTGGAGTAAACAGTGTCCTTCAACAGGGTCCTCCAGCTTTTTCACCCCTCCCCCTCCATGCAGGGTAAAAAAGAGGGGCCGGCCATCCTGGCAGCCAACCCAGTCATAGACTGCCTATAAAAAAAAAAAGCAAAAAAGTATTTTAGTAATTTATCTCAATAGAAGGTTTTTTTTAAGGCCATTAAAAGAATCCATCTCTTTTAAGTTGAAATGATGGTCATACAACATACACGGTGGATTGATTTGTCAGGAGGCAGAGTAACATGTAACAGTACCTGTATTTTCTATATTTTAAAAGTTTGAATATTCCCAGTGATACATATGTACACTTCAAATTAGCAAGAGCTTGTATCTGGTAACATGATTCCTTCTTGATGTAGCGGCTAATGCGCTCATCATTTGGAAATTTGACAATTACATGCCAACCACTTTTGTCTTCGTTCAACACTCTACTGAACCTTGCCTCTCTTATAGCCCACTGCAAAGGAAAAAAAGAGTATAATATTCTAATATTCTTGCGGTTTTGAGAGAGTTCCTACTCATAGAACATTTTTTTAAAGAGAGCAGATAGTTCTACAGGCAAGCTCACTGAAATAAAAATACCTAGCTAATTCTTCTAAAAATTATTATTAGTCTGCACTTTTATTTGAAATACAGCTTTCCATGCCCATTCTAGATTCTTAAATGAAAAATTGAGTTCCTAGTTTTAAAAATGAATCTACAAATATTATACTTACCTCTTTACTCATATCTTCTTCCATCTTAAAAAAAAAGAAAGAAAGAATCTCATGTTATTTATATGATCTAACCTGTTCCAGGCATTTAGATAGTGGGGAGCAAGTTAGATTGTAAGCAACAAGTGCAAAAGAAACATGAGGGGAAACAAAAAGGAGGAGAGACTGGGGATTTTTTCCCTCATCAATGTTTAGTCCATGCCCAACTTCGCCCACCCTTCCCACTATCTGAATGTCTGGGACAGGCCAAGGGGGATCACACAATGTTAATATTGTCAGGTTAATTTCTTACAAAAGAAAAGTGCTGGGTTCAAAACCCTGCATCTGGGACTCACACAGGCACTATTGTAGCTTTGTCAGTCCCAGCTGCTAGTTTATCCTTAAGAAGGAGCATTTTTCTGCACCAATTCCAAAATGATTGATTTTAAGCCTGTGATTGAAAATGATTTGAATTTTTCAACCTTTGTATATTGTATGCAAGATATTGCTTTACCTCACTAGTTCTAGTCTCATCATCTTCTTGCTGGAAATAAATAGAAAGTTGAAATATTACTACAATGTATAACATTTTTTTCATCAATTTTGAGGTCCTAAAGCTTTGCTTTCAAGATAACAACAGAGTTGAATTTTTTTCCATTTTGGTTTACAAATCTAAAGGATTTTTCTTTGAAGATAGTTAATAGATAACAGATAAGACAAGCTTTGTTTTAATTCAACAACAAGCCCATTGATGGAATCAACTTTGTTTTAATTCAACAGTTAAACTTGATAGTCTTATCATAAATTGAAATTTTCATTGATGGAATCAACTTTGGTCAAGATAATATATTTTGATTGACTGTGGTCTGCATTAATTTATTCCGTAACAATTTGCTGAAAACAAAGGATTGTGATTTCAGTCTTTGAACATAAATTAATGTCTTTTTATCATTGTGATTGATGGAAATTCCTCTAATAACTATGGTCTTATTGAATTAATGTCTCATTGTGATTGATGGAAATTCTCTAAAATTGTCTCAAAAATAGTGACTTACCTCACAAGTCTCCACTTTTTCCTTCTAAAAGTAATAAAAAGACAAGTAAGAGTGACCCTTCTTGTATTTTATTTGTTTTGTTTGTTTGTTTACATTTTTTGTTAGTATCTCCTCAACAGCCCGTTCATGTGCATGTTCTATGCTGCAGTACTAGCTGCTATCTGCAATTAATTTGTGTTGGGGAGTATGAACTAATGTACCAATAGGCAAGCTATTTAATTTATTCAATGAAAATGGTCATTTGTAATTCCTTAATTCTTTGCACAACAAATGTTTACTCATGGCACTTCATACTGTGTTTGTCTGGGATGCCACAACAAGTAAAAAGAAATGATTCATCAATGTATAGTACTCTAGTTAAATAGTAGTGAAACCTCTACCAAAACTATTAGTTTCAGTGTTTGGCAGACATTTACCACACCATAGTTATTAAATTTTAAGCCTTTCAATAATTTTATCCACAGGGAATCCATTTTCTGGTATTAAGCAGGTCAACAAAAAAAATACAACAGGTTGTATTGAATGACTCACTCACCTCATGAATGTTCTCCTTTTCATTCTAAAAGTAAAATTAATTGGAAAAATAAAACAATAGGTAAACATAAGAATAGTTTCTATAGGTAATGGCAAGTGATATTTTATACGCAATTTCACAAGCCGTTAGGCGAGTGAAATTTGAGACAATTTTGAAATATCACAAGTGGCATTTACATCTATGTCCAATATCACATATCATACTATTGTTTGTTTATACTACTGTCCACAAAAGGTTTGTAGGTATTTCAAATTAAGGTGAAGTATCACTGTTCTAAGCCAATCAAAATGCAGAAATTTCTCGTGTAGTAGTATAAGGGCAATTATATAGCTGAAGAACTGATTACTATATGTATTCATGCTCTAGGCTCCACTGGTTGGAACTAAGAGGTGGTAAAAATTTCAAAAGAAGCTATTTCATTAAATTAACCTTCTTCTCTTTGTCCCTCCTCAACGATTCATCCAGCTCCTTCTTCTGTTGCAGGAGAAGGTCTCTTCTCTGATATTCCCTGTCACTATCATAAGGATGAGATAAAAATTACTCTCGACAAATATCATTGACTCTGGATTGTAAATGGAATCAAAATTCTCCAATGACTGTACCACCCGTTGCATCTTCTTATGAGATGTACTGATGTATGTTTGTAAACTTGAGCTTTTAACACTGTCACAGATAAAAATAACAATAACAATAATAAAAACAACAACAACAATAAGAATGATCAACAACAAACCGGTAGGATCTTAGAAACGGTGAGTGATCCCCGTCTTTCTCGTCTCGACGTCGCAATCCCTTATTGTAGCGTAAAGTCGTCGTTTGCAATCGCGCAGGCTGAGAAAAGAACTCGACGGATTTTAAGAGAAAAGGCGGATTGCAAGCAGTATAATGTCGAAGCATAAAAAAGGCAATGGACTCCCTCCTCCCCCAAACTCCAACTACGTGTCCAAAACACGTTTGGTGAAGTCTTCAAGACAAATCGTGTCATAAGCCTTTTTGATTGTCAGGCCCCCGTGGCCACTCTGATGACCTCTGGGCTCGTCACGCCTTCCTCTTCACGAGGGCGTATTATTTATGGAGGGAGGGGGGGGGGCGGGGGAGACGGGGGAAAGTCCTCCCTTTTGTGACCTCTCTTGGCCCCCTGCCTCTGGATTACGATCGGTGCCAGGAAGTAAATTTCGAAATGAGAATTTTGCATTAATGAATCACAAGAGAACCAGCAAAAAAAAAATCACAACATTCCCAAATCGACGTAACAAATTACGGGAGCGGGTGTTGCCCTCAGCGGGTAGCATCAGTCGTTTTAGTCAAAGGGGTCTTCGTTTTAGTCCAAAGGGTCTCAGGTCTTCGTTTTTGGGTCTTCGTTTTAGTAACACCCCCTTTGGGGACACAGAAAAATCTAAGCCCCAGATCGGATTCGAACCCACGACCCTCCGTGTTATACCGAAGCATTTTTTCAAACCTGGCTAAGGCCCCGTCCACACGTATCCGCTTTTACTTGAAAACGGATATTTTTTCTCCGGTTTGGCCTACCGTCGACACGTATCTGGTGAAAACAGTCACCTAAAACGCATCTTTTCAAAAACGCTCTCCGGAGTGAAGATTTTTTAATATGTCGGCTTTTCGTTTACGTGTGGATGGACGAAAACGAAAACGTTTTCGAATACCATGATGTCATACATCATTAAATACATTATATACTTCTAGCATGACGCATGCTCAATAAGGGATGCTATCGTATTTCCATCGTTTTAGCTTTTTCGCGTGGACGGGGCCTAAGACTTATGTAATCCTCATGGAATTTTCCGGCTCAGACTGAAAGGAAAGGCGGATTTTGCGTTATCTGCGAAGGTCGACCTAAGTATGACATGTGGTATGGATGAAAGAGAAAGAACGCACAAAATGCATTGCTTGTGCCCCCCTCTTTAGGTTTTGATTTAGGCTCGGGGCAGAAAACAGCGTGACCATTTTAGAGGCGGGTTTCTCATCCTTGACGGGACTGGCCGCGCGGCACGTTAACAGGGAATTTTATTGTCCAACCATTGTGAGAGCAGGTGATGTCACGACACGCTACGTCACAACGGTTAACCCTCCATCCCGCCTACCAACCAACCAACCAAACCACTTCAATAACATTCTTGTTTATTTAGCAAGCATTCAGTATTTACAACTAACTACAAAAAAACTAAAAGTGTACAACACATTTGCGTCAATAATCTTAAGATAATATTTGCTCAATTCTGTATCGGTTTTATCTAGAAAACAAACAATATTGAACAACATAACGAAAATAGAATGATAACCTTATAGGTATCAGCAATTTGCCTTCACTGAAAAAGGAAACGGAACTAAACTTAAAAAATATAATGAATCAAAACTATTTTAAGAAGGTTAGCCACCTCAAATAATCATTTTTATGAAGTCAGGAAAGTATCACGAATAACCCAACAATGCACAAAGAACCCTGATTTACAATGACACTGTCACAATAACGGTGCTTAAGGAATAAAAAATACGTTTTAAAAAAAGTTTTTCAATTTTCATTATTTACAATCAAACAACACTAACAAAAAAACATTGAAGATTCAAGCATTCTACAGTTACACCTTCAGCCTTAAAACCACAAAAATCTTTAAGAACCACCATTTTCACCAGACAATTTTTGTGTAACTTTTCAGTCTGAGGATGAAACTTTAAGCTTCACTTGTTGACCGTAAAAAGCTCAAGATTTCCCTTCCAGATGTGAGTCGACGTTTATTCTGGCGGTCTCACGTTTCAGCCACCTAACTAAACGCGACACTCCCGGCCTCGGTTGGAAATAATCAAAAGAATTAGATCGAAGTTTTATAGTGCCGAAGTGACCAAAACTTCTACAACTGCTTCTTGTAACTGGTCACTATCTTGGAGCCGAAAACGTTTATACCTGATTTAATCAAAATCTTTAACTACAGCCAATTTTACCAACGAGAGAAACATTTGTCAGCAATCAGTAAAGAACAACAACTGGTTCGGAATTGAAAGGGATATTAAGACTCGATATAAGTTCTTTAGACCTTGATGTGCTGTCCTTCAAAAATACTTGTTTAGTCATCCTTAGCAAAATAAATGTCGGTGTAGAGATTTTCGTGACGTGCATTCATGATGATGTTGGGGTTCTTACTGGTTCATCGCTTTTCCAGTCATTCGAACGCAGCACAAACTTACGATCTACGACTGCTCTGGCGCACACGAAACTTACGTTGAGGCCCTTCTTTACACACCAGCGGACGAGACTGCAGAGTTTTCTGCACTTTCAGAAAGCCACTGTAGCAAGGTTTTTAGTTTAGTTGTTCGGTTAGATGGATCAGGACCCAATCCCAGTACATTCCCAACGTTCACTTTTTCTTGAAAATACTCAAAAAGTAGAGTATTCACTACATACTCTCTTGTTTTCAGACGAGAAATAGCTTCTTGGCGGAATTCTTCTAGCTGCTGTGTGAGAGCACGACCGGAGGCCAAGTGTGCTAAAATGACCTCTAAACCGAGGTCTACTTCGGAGTGTGCCCAATCGTGTAAAATTTCATCCGGGGTCATTTCCATGTATCTAACTAAAGGGACGATATAGGGAAGGCACACTCCAGGGAAAGGACTGGGAGCACCTGAGCTCAAAAGACCAGCCAAGGGCTTGAGGGTGCTGTGGTAGAGAATAGCCGTGGAGCAGCACCGGTGGTGCAGGCAGGACCACGTGTGGTGAAGACGCGTTACCTTACGAAGAAAGAAGACTACAGTTAGACGTTTTGCACGAAAGTAACTATTCCAAAATAACTTGCACGTATTGGCATACCGTATTTTGTCAAATAAGCACCGCACTTGGGAGAAAAAACGTTACTAAGCGCCGCCCCGAATAAGCCCCGCGGCCCTGATATAATCAAAATCAAAAGACATTAACTCCGTTAAACTGGGAAAAGAAAAATACCGTAGTTAAAACAATTCTTTTTCGCGTCCAACTTTCAATAATTAACGTCGCCCTCGAATAAGCACCGCTTTTGAGGCAACAAAAATTTAATAAGTATCGCGGCGCTTATTCGAGTAAATACGGTAGCCCCACAGCAAAAGAAGAACGTATGCTACCAAATATTTTCTTATTTCGTGAAATGACTTTGCTTTGGTCCAGACTTAAGCCATATACTTGGGTCACTGTTTCACTAAAAGAAAGAGAGATGGGCTGGTAGCTACGAAAACTGTGTAGTTGACAACGTTGCTGTGAGCAAACTACTCTGGAAATCACTCTTATACAGAAGGTACATGTACTTGTGAAAATCTTAACACCTCAATCCAGACGTGACCCAAGGAATAAATGAAAGCGCTCATCGTTTCACATAACGAGCTTGATTACGGTAAATCCGGCGCCCTTTTGTTCACTAACGTGTTTTTTGCCTCATCGTCAACTCCGGTAAATAGATATACGACGAGACTGGACACTTTCTACCGAGATTAGACTTCGGCTAACAAATTTTAGTAAAATCCAACTAGTGGTCTATTATCAATGCTGCGTTCTGATTGGTTGAGCTACTACTAGGCTATATGTTATAGCCCGCTAGTAGCGAAAAGCGCGGGCTTTTTGGAGGCAAAAAAGGATTAAAGTCTAGCTTTAACTAGCTATTTTTTTTATTCTCGATATTTTTGACCAACTAGTTGGATTTTACTAAAACAATTATTCCTCTCGCCCTTATGGCCTCAGAGTCAATAGCCCATGAGGCCGATTGACTCAGAGCCCATTCGAGCTCGAGGAATAATTGTTAATGAGTCGACCTTCACGCTTATCGCATAATTACACACACAGAAGCGTTAATGTATTTCAAACATTTACCTGTGGTAAGGCAAGACCCTCCATGACGGCCATAAATGAGATAAGGTTACCGAGCTTATCGCTTAATATATCAGCCAATTCGATGAGCTTACTAAGCACCTTCTCTCTTGTACCTAAATCACCTGCTGCCACCACCAAAGTTGCCACCCAATGAGAAAGATTGGCGAATCTATAAACCAATTTAATGTAAGATCTAAGATTAAAATACTGAAAGCTCAGACGAGTCACTTTTAGATCTGTAAGCCTCACTGAGTAGGGCTTGTAACCCTGATCTGTGAGTCTTTTAGTCAGTAAAGATAAGCCTCGCCCAACCAAGAGACAGTACACAACCAAAAATCCTTAAGTATAGTACTGCATATGGTCATAGAACTTTTTTATAGAGCACTAGGGTTTGGAAGTCCTTAAATAATACAAAAACGTTGAAAACGTTTAAAAAGTCATGAGAAAGACTTGCTACAGAAATATGATTTCTTTAAATTATTTTATATTTTTCTGATTGTGAGACGTTAATCAAGATAGAATAGTACGCGTGGAAATGTTCAAAAGTTTGTTTGGGTGAAGCCCGATAAAGTGAGCACCCCAAGAAACTGCATGGAGGATAGAAGTACCGTCGCAAAAAATGATACTCAATGTTCAGCTTTCTTGGAAATCAAAGACAAAGATATATGTACGAAGTTTGAGTCTGGATTATGGCAGAAGAGGAGCGAAAAAAGATATTCAAAAAAAGTACGGCCACCTTACTGCTCACCTTTGTAGTAACTCGGATCTTTTCTCTCTTCCTTGAGGAAGCGTCAATATTTCCAATCCTTTGGCTCCTCCAGTGCCATCCTCAATGCTCCACGAGCAACGATGAGGCTCTTCACCCCACACTAAAACAAGGTCCACGCGGGTTATGTGTCGAGCAAGGGTCAGGCAGTCGGTCTCTAAGAAAGGGGTGAGGAGTTTCTCACCAATTTTCTTCATCACACTTAAAAATATTCCTTTTTTGTCCAGGGGCTTTGGCGATTCAGGCTGCAATCTTGTGGCTGTCTCTTCTGACTTGAAAGCGCTGTCATCGGCTGAGACTGATTTGGAACGTGGGCTGTCGTAAAAATCCTGCTTTGAATGTGGGCTTTGTTCGGATTTTGATCTTGAAAGAGATGGACGCTGTGGTTTTTTCGGTGGCGTAGAGTAACGCAGCTTGGATTCAGCCCCAGTTGGTTTGTCAGATGTACTATTGACTAACCCTTTGATCTGAGCCGCCGTCAAATTATCTCCTGAATGCCTTTTGTCGGGAAAAACACCATCCTCGATTTTAGACTGCACAGCAAGCAATCCTTCACCAGGGTAGGAGGGTGAAGAAGGAGCGCTAGACCTTGACACAAGCTTTGGTCGAGGCAGCACCTCTTTGTCGGACAATGTTGGGTCTGATTTTCGAAATGACACCACTCTCTTTGGTCTTGGAGGAGGTTTGTCATACAAATTGTCTTGGCTTCCTTTAGGACTGTCATACAACCCCTCCGTGCTGGCTCTAGGCTTGTCATAGACATCTTCTGGACTTTGGTTTGCACTATCATTTGACTGGTTACCCAAGCTGTTTTGGCTACCTACGCTCGGAGGCCTGTCGTTCATCGCTTGAGAATAATTCTCGAGCGATGGTTCGTTATAAAAACTTTCTCCAACTTGCGTTTGATCAGGATTGACACTAAAACTGTCCTCACTTTCCAGAACACAGTTTTCCTCTCTGGTCCTTTTTACTGTCGAATTTTTGGGTTCGGTTGGCTTGTCATAAAAATTGTCTGAATCAACTTTTAAGTCAGGTTTTTCATAATAATGGTAAGGGTCTTCCGCGATTTCTCCTTCAATGTTTGTTTCATTTTCTCCAAATGGTGCCTCATAGAACCTATCTGATATGTTCTCTTCTTTGGAAGCCTTCTCAAGGAACTGCCCTGGAATCTTTTGTCTTTGTTTTGACTGAACTGTACCTATTACGTTGCCTGAGGCTACATTGACACCATTAAGTTTCTCAGACAAAACGTTACTCCCGTTGTTAACAGTAAAATGCAATCCAGGGTCACTATTCTTTCGTGCATATTTGTCCAATTTCTTTTGCCGCAAAGGACCAGTTCCTGGGGCTTTTGGTGCACACCCGTTAGAAGGGCTTGCATTGAAAACATATCTGTTATGAAAGTCATCGGTTGATAACAGAGTGGCATCACGGCTCACGGCGTGCGTAATAACAGCTTGAGTCTTTGGGGACAACGGTTTTCCTTCCGAAACGTAATAGTTGATGAGTTCGGGTATTGAGTCAAAGCTGTTTTCAGAATCCTCAGTTCTAAACTTGATCCTCGTCCCTTTGGACGAGTTCACTTTACAGAGAGGTACATGAATGGATTCTCGCTTGTGCCGCACCACTATAAAGCAGCTTCCAGGCTTAGCAGGATCCTCCCGCACCAAAAAGTGCCCGTCACGACGCAAGTAACGCTCAGCAAAATCTGCTGTTATCTTGCCATGAAACCACGCTTGCTTCTCCAAGGGCAATTTATTGAATGAATCAGCTTCCCCCTTTCCTCGCTTCTTTTTCCTTTTTAGGATATCTGCTAATCTGCAAAACAAAACAAACAAACATATCTATAAACGCCCCACGAGCATTCCACTGTTCTGCAAAAGGCTCACACAGACAACAAGGTCGTGCATATTTAACATCTCTCGCTAAACGTTTGTTTCGAAACTGCTAACAAGTGTTTGGAGTTACAAGTTAAACGCAATGGTAACAACTTATTGAACATATTATATGCACATTGTTTTACGTAACCTGTTCCAGGCTCTCAGATAGTGGAGCCTGGAACAGGCTATGTTTTACGTCGAAATAAAATAAACACGACTAATGTCCTTGTAAATATAACTCTTTATGTCTCGAGCATGATACATCAATGAAAACGCACATGAACATCAGCACTCTCTGTCTTTCGCCATAAACGCTACTTTCGATCCATCACGAAGTTTTAACCTTTGAATGGGGTGATACAAACTACTTTGTAATCGAACACTGGGAAATGTATCTGATTTACGCGCTTAATTATTTACATATACTGTTTCTGCTACGTGGTGAACAAGTTATCACAGTTGGGGCATAACTGACTTCAAGGGGGCAAGAATTTACGACACGAAAAGTATCCCCGTATTAGAACAATTACAACGACTGAACTAAATTCTACACAGAACACACAAACACCAGTGTTACCTTCTCATGGGTGATCGTGGCCTAGGTATTGTGTCTTGTCCAATCTTTTGCTCAATCTTCACTCTTGCAGGAAGAGTCCTACTTCTACTCCTAAAGTTCTGCGTCTCAGTCGACATAGCTGTTTTCCTTTTTCTTTTCACCAGTTGACAGTTACCACAAACGGATCTACATAATAAGCTTAAAACGGAAAAATATCATCATTGAGATAGACGAACTTAGTCGAAATTCCCGTTGAACAAAAGCTGTCCGTGTTAAACACACTGAAAGCGGATGAACTCTACACGTCAATCGCCATAAAAAATGCTTTGTACTAAATGACGTTTCAAGTGATATTGCTCTCAAGTTACGGGCTTGCAACAAAGAACAATACAGCGAAAAATGTTTCTTCTTTAGCAGAAAAAACTCGTATAAGAGCGGCCTATGTTGCTTTTCTTGCATCATGTTTTTTTTAAACTTTTTTTTCTAATCCAATAATGTGTCCTCATTTTTTTCTAGTAACACGTACTAGAGATTATAACATTTTTTTTCATTAATTAACACTAAGTTCTTAAAATACAATAAGATGATATACCTATATTCTTTTTATATCTAAACGTTCTTGATGCTTCATACATTGCCGTGTAGACGTCGACAAAAGGGAAATAACGATGAGACGCTAAATGGCAAGGAGACAGCGTCTCGTCTATTCCTACGGTCAATAACTCCTTAGAATTAGTAATACTTTGAACCAAGAGTTTTAAAACCTAAGCTCTACAGATCTGCTGTGCGAGATTTTAAAAGTCTTTTCTTATGTTAAGACTCCTATACAAAAAACGCTTTTGTTTTCACACCATGAACATATCTTTCCTAATCCTGACCTGATGCGCAAAGATTGCGTTGCATCGCTCTAAGGATCTTAGAGGAAATTTAACTTTGCTCATTTTAGTCAAATGACCGACCGCTTCGACAAACCGGCATGATTGATTGAAATTCTAGATCTACAAGCGAGTGGCCTAAGGAAGATGACGTCACAATCAATCAAAGAACTCCGTGCCTTCCGTCTTTTTTCAGATTCACCCTCAACCAACTTCTAAGGGCCACAAAAACCGGTCAAAATAGTCAGTGTTTTTGCATTTTTTGATGTTGGCATCTTATAGTTTCTGACTTAAGTTATTCAGAGTTTCCGCCATTATGCAAACAAGTCCTTAGTCTTTTCCGATCCTCCAGAATCCGACAAAGAAAAATCAACACCATGACTTTCGAAAATGAAAAGCGTTAAATTACTTCCTAACAACGACTGATACACCGTAGAAAGACTGTAAAAATGTGTATCTTGACTCTACAAACCTACTACCGTTGCTAACCACGACAATAATTCTAACATAAAAATACGTGAAGGTGTTTCATTCCCTTCCGAATCTTCTTATAAAATATACGGTATGGATCGCTAATCTAGCGAAAAATTGACGTGACAGGAGTTCTTTGATTGTATAATTCGCTGACAAATTATCACTCCACAAGACATAAACCCTTTAATTTGCCACAAACAATGAGGGTACAAGTTCGCCTTTTTCCTACCCGGCTATTTGTTTATAGGGTTCTCTTACTCTTATACATTTAGGGCCTATGATACTTCCAAACCAAACTTGTTCTTCTAGTGAGACACACGTCGAAAGTTGGTAAAATCCGCAGATATTCGAAAAAATTGCCCGGAGGTTATGTTTTTGGTGAATTAGTCTTGTCTAGACTTACGCTGCAAATTTCACAACAAAAATGGGAATTTTTAATCTTTCTAAACTTTTTCTTTTCTTTTCTTTCACAACCGGAAGTGACGTTTTAGAGCTTCTTTTCAGGGTTACTTTCACTTGCAAATGAAGTATATTTGATAAAGGGTTCGCCGAAATGTGCTGAAGCAAGACAGACTCATACCCAACACGATACAATTCTTGAAGCTGAAGAATTCTGCAATTGTAAAGCAGGCCAAGATTTTGCCCTACCCTCTTCTCTAATTACTTCTTATCATACGTAGCATTTCAAGTAGTCAATCAACCAACGGACTCGATTGGTGACCGAATGACCTGTTGATTTCCTACCATTTTAATAACACAGTGTAGTTTTTTTAAACGAATTTCCAAGTTATTGTGGTCTAAAATTTTCCTCGCTAGAATCAGCAGTACTTTTTGTGAATCAAAATACGCATAAAAAACTGATCATTCCATTTGATTAATGGTTTGCGGTAATTTGCATTCTAAAATCGCCAACAGAGCGCGATGTCTTGTGTTTACCGAACTTTTTGTTTTCCACTGAGAAATCAAAGAATCATCGGACTGGTCTGTAACCTTTTTCTAACAACGTAATGATGAATTATTCACCTAATGACGATGAGCATTAGTTAATAGTTTCACAACAATGATGGCGTACAGAGAACGAAATGGCATCAATTAGACAATGAATATGGCAAGCTAAAGTACACAATCAACGAAAGAAGTCAACGCCGCATATAACGGAGCACTGTGTACACATTGAAACGCGTATTTAGGAAGCCGAAGTATTAGAAAAGATCGCAACCGCAATTCATTGTCGAGGATCAACAATCAAATATGGGTAGGGGTAAGAATATTGAGGTTATTATTCTTGACATGAACGACTGGGTGCCGTTTCCAATGTTGGCAACACGCTATATTCACAAAGAGTGCTAAAACCTTTCGAGTTACACGAACGAGATATTTAAGTCTCTAATGTGTTCGGGCATATACTGTCTAAAATTTCTTTCATGGGTTTTGGAACTATTAACAGATAACACGAAACATCCTGAGCAGATTAAAACCGGTAGTAATAGTCAGAAACGAGAGTACACGCTAGGCAAAATTTCGGGAATAATGGACTCCTGAACTCCACTACAATGTCACAACAACCGATGTCAAAGACAAAAGAAGCAACAAATCTTACAAGAATCGTTCCAAAAGTTTCTGCTTTGGAAAAAGGAAGTGTAAAAAGAGTGATTCTCACCTTATTCATCCAACATTGCCATGAGCCGTCTATTCGATCTCTTTACCATCTAATAAACATGCAGAAACGCTTCACCGACCCTGCGAGAACGGTTACGTGTTAATAATAGAACAATGGTGATTGGTGCAATAACGTACGGCTTTGTCACTCAGCAATGATTGATGAAATACAATACTTCTTTCTTCAGTCAACCTTCAAGTGTGGAATCTTCCAGAGCAGTCGTCATCACCGTAGAATTGTCCAAATCCCGCAAAAACGTAGGTGTAGTGTACGGGTAGAACCATCCCGGCTTGTCAACGTCCCTGTTAATCCAACCTAAGAATTTTAAGGGTGCGGTACGTAACTAACTACCATTACATTACTGCGCGAGTCATGTCAACTGATGGTCTGTTAGACTGTTGACGGCCTTTGATACAGTTTGGCGTTTTTCTAACCTTTGGTTTCAAAGTTCAATCCTCGGGGTTTTGTCTCTTCGTCTTTTGAGACTGACAGGAAGGAAATCGGTAGTGCTGTTCATAATTTCTAAAAATGGCTCAATGACTGAGCCCGGAACGTTATGACTACACAAGCAGGGGGTCTTAAATTTGTTTAGAAAGATTGAACTGGTTCTATTTTGTGGTCATGTCAGTCATGCTTTTTTTTACTAAAAACAAAAAGAGAAATAATCACAGGGTTTAACGGGTGTTCACTGTAGAAATTTTTAATCTAAACATTAATGTCAACTGAAAGCTGACTGGCATGTGACTGGTGGTCATACAATTCCCAAATTCTGCCCTACTTTATTGTTCGGCCCAGTCTGCTGTTAGCCGGGTCAAGCTTTTGTGCGGGAGAGTCTATTTTAAGAGAAAAAATCTAGCTAAAACTCTAGGAGATTGGTACAGTTGCTCTTTTCCCATATTTCCGGTGCCGCGACCTGTACAAAAAAAAAAACAACAAGTGCCAATAAACAAACTCATCTTGTTAACTAGGCGTCTTCAGTTACATAATCCATTCTCAGAATCTTTAGATTCTTTGGACTCGTTTTGGGATTATTCGTTTGTGGTGTGTGTCACGTGTATCAGAATGTTAAACTCTATATATTTTTACAAAGGCGAGAAGTGTTTCATAAAGTCGTATAAACGTTCTCGTTTAGTTCACGGTAAACGTATCTTATCGGAAACTTTTGCACAAATTATTACCCTCGATATGGTCTGATAATTTTACACTTAAATGTGAAAATAAAATCACGTTTTTTAGGAACTTGCATGAGCGGACCGTGACCAGGTCAAGGGGAGTCATGGTTAATGGTCCGTTTAGAAACTAGAACACCGCCGACTCGACGACACTTCAATCAAGTCAACTAAGCGGCCACAATTTTACATGATTTATACCGCCTTTCTGTACGCCAAAACGACTAGATCTAACAATGTGTCTGAGTGGAAGTTTTTTGAGGCCTACCGCAAAGGGCTTTGTCGGCAAACTCACGGTCCAATGCTGCTGCTCTTGGGTCTTATGGGTAAAAAAAACACACACACACACACACACACAACGATAATCGTGAAAGTGTGCGTTTTGATCTGATCAACCTAGAAAAGCTGGTCGGGTGCCACGAAGAATAGAATCCAACACAAAACCACCAAACAAAAAATATTGAGAGCTACTGGCTTCGTAGGGCTTATCCGTAGACTAGCTGAATGCCCAGATCAGGACCGACTTTCATTGAAATATTCATTTAGCACGAAAAACAGTGTGTCTTCTAAGCTTCAACAGTTTTCCACTTAGTTCTCACCTCAGGCATACTGGCCGACCACTTAAGGTTTCATTGCGCTACTTAAATCCAGGGGGGGGACGCTCCCCGGGAACCTTCATCCTGCCTTTTATAGCTTTTATAGTTATAGAAGTCAAATTCTTAATTTTCATCTTTCATAGAAGTAGGCTTTCAGTAATCTCTGTTTATCATGAAGCTTTAGCTGGGGACTCGGTGGAGATTGTAGCTGCTGATGAGTGCAGTGCAGCTCTTTTAGGTTATTTGCGACATTTTGGTGTCTTGGGAAAGTAATATCAGCCTTGCCGACTTGTTGGTCACCCAAATTAGTCTGTTTTAGGCTCGCTGCTGGCACAAGCGAAAAGCAAAGGGACACGGAGGACAGAAAAAGTCGACAAAAAAATGGAAAGAAAAGTTGAAAGGAGTGGGACGCACATCTTTTCGACCCCGTTCTTCCCAGTCCTCGCCCGCTTCACGGAGCAAGCGCTCGGTCGCGACTTTTCTGAAAGCACAGCCTGGAACATGGTACATTCAAACAGAATTTCGGAACTCCACTATATTCCGCTCTTGTTTATTCATAATCACTTGCATGATTGGTAAATAAAACAGGAAAAAAGCACCAAAACAAGGCAAAAAATAGAGCTAGCGTTATCGCACGCTTGATACGAGAAGCGTGCGTGAAAGACGCCGCAAGGCAGGGGTAGGATGGGAATTACGCACCACCGGAGGGATAGGCGCCAAAGGATTAATTAAAAGGGAGTGACTTTCGCACCCTTTCCTTTTCCTATTTTTAGGATATAATCTTATAACACCCGGATCAGATCGACTTATCTAGTGTATTGTGGTTACCCACTATTAGCCTGTTCCAGGAGCTCAGATAGTAGGGACGGCGCAAAGTAAAGTAAGCAGGAAAAAAAAAGAATAATAATAATAATAATAATAATAATGGTTTATTAACAGTTCCACTGGGTGGCTCAGTTTTGGCCCTGTTAAATTACATCAATTACAATTACAAAACAAATCAAATTAAGTTATTTACAAATTATGCAGTATACAATTAAAAGTAGAAGCAGGATTAACAGAATCCAATTACAGTAAAACTAACTGATCACTCTGTACTCTATTACTTAAAAAATTCCTTGAAAGTCTTAAAAAGGTTCTGTAATCTTTACAGTTTCTAATAATAAAAATAGCTTCGAGGCATTATCTTGGAAAGTGCCCTTTTCTGTCGGGACCGTTAATCCTAATTGAATTGCTTGAACGCAGTTCCTTAGGGCATTCCTGTTTTATTATTTTGAGATAATCTGGCCAAGTCTCAGTGAAAGCTTTAAAGCATGATTTCAGGAGGTTCAAATCTCTTCTCTCATTGATTGGAAGCCATCCGATTTTAAGTACATCCCGAAAGTTCTTAACATAGTGACCGAGTACAAAACTTGAGGCAGCAAATTGAACTCGTTGCAAACGGCGAAGTACGAATTGTGGTAGAGGGTAAAAAACCAGATCGGCATAATCTAGTTTTGACAAAATCAATGTTTCTGCTAGTTGCTTTCTAAGCTCATATTTGGCGAGATATTTCAGTTTGCTTAGTATTGATGGAGTGGCGTAGCATCCTGATATCGTGTGCTTGATGTGATCGTCCCACTTGAGATGTTCATTGATATGAACTCCAAGTAGTTTGCAAGATTTAATAGAGCGAGGGGGTGCATTCTTTCTCTTTCTTCCGCTTTTTCCTCCAGTACGCTCTCTATTTCGCGCCACTCTCCACTATCTGAACACCTGGAACAGTCCAATCCACTACTATAAGGGGTGGCGAATGGTACCTCGAAAAACGTGGGTCTCGGAAAATTTTGTCAGGATCTCGAAGTCTCGGAAGCGTTTACGATAAGTCTCGAAGTCTCGTTTTTTCATGGTTTGTTTTTACTTTTTTGAGTCTCGAAACTTTTTACCAAAGAGTCTCGGGCTCGGATTTCTAACTAGGATCTCGGCGTTTCGGCGAGTCTCGGATTTTACCATAAAGAGGAGCGGGCTCCTGCTATATCACATTATTCGGCTCTAATCCTCTTTACTGATAATTCGAAGAGAGATGCTTTGTGCATCAGTGATGTTAAGGCATGTGTAACAGCGGATTACTAAGTAAATTAAGGGTGATGAGAAAATCAGAACACTCCAGTGAAGGTTGAAGTGGTGGAGAAAAACGAAAGTTTGGAGGTCAGGATAAGCCCGGGACCATGCTTTTCAACAAGTCACGGGGAAAATAAGGTAATTCTTGGCTAAAAAGAACGAGAAAAGTGTGAGGCTGCCATGGCCGAGGTTTCGTGGAGATTATAAACAAATTTCATTCGAACAAAAAATATTTTATAGCTGATCGTTCTTAACGTAAAAACGTCTTAATGAGATTAAAGATGAAGAGAAAATATTCATGGCCCATAAACTGAAGCTGAAGAAAATGTAAGGGCAAGTTAGAATAATTTCCAGGTATGAAGGGAAGAGTCAGGGAGCTTTTTCGTTCCAGGTACAGTGGGAATTACTCTTCAGTAAACTCCCGCTTTGAATACAGTCAAACCTGTGTTATGAAACAGGATCCCATGTCCGCATAGGAGACGGTACAGTGGACTCTCTCTTAACGGACACCACTGTAAAACGGACACCCAGAGTTGGTCCCTCGCTTTCTCCAAGACGGACACTTGGTGCCGTTTCCAAAGGTGTCCATCTTAGAGAGAGTTGACTCTACTCAAAACAGGCATTAGGCAGGTTTTTTCTGATGGCATGGAAACTGTTTTAACGTGAGAGTCAGTGCCAGCAGAACTGAGAAGCTGGTAGGCAAATGTTCAAAGGGGTAGAGGGAACACACAAAAAATTCATTACCCACCGAAACGACGGAGACGCTGCTGTCAGCAGCTGAACGGTCTTTTTTATGTCATATGGCCTTAGGATCACATTGGTATCTTTTGAAGTGGGAAAAAAGTGGGGAATTTTAAATTCATCGGTATCATTATCTTGCGTTTGCAGTTCATCACTTACGGGTAACCCACTCTTCAGTCAAATTGCTATCATGCAGATGACAGTTTTTGTCAGGGTTCGGCTGAGGGTATGGTAATATAACATTACACCTGAAGTAATCAACCCAGTGTACCAAAAATTGCACCCTCCCCAGCTCTTCTCAATATATCCGAACCTAAAGGACACTTAGCTTACCGCATACACGAAATCATGTTTCTTTCTGGTGAAAGATACCGTATGCCCAATTTCAAATTTTAAAACCCCCGTATACCTCGAAAAACTGGCCGCCGGAACTAATGCCTCTCTTCAACGTAGGATAACCTTTTGGGAGGAGTGCCAACCGCAGCCTCAAATCGGATTTATTATCTCACCGCAAATTCCCATTGTAGCCTTTGTCATATTCTACCGTACTATCTTAAAACCACAATTACAATTGAATGGGTGTTAAAGCACTTATGTTCTTTACGATTTGCCAAAATGCTAAATTTACGGGAACTCCTTGGTTCCAAGGGAAAAATAAAGCTTGAAACTGGTAAGGAGGATGGAATGAACTGTAAACATGGTGGCCTTTGATTTGCAATAACCAATCGGGCAAACCGGGAAGATAGGCTCGATTTCCGCCACTCTCTTGGTCCTCCACGAGATCAAGTTGGGGAAGGGGGGAGGTTAACTAACCGGACGGCGGCTAGTAATCGATCCTAACGGGAAGACCTCTGCCGACTAGGAAATTTTCCATCGGGGAATCATGCACTATTTGCATTCCAGCCCGGTAAAACATTTTTGTAGCCGGTGTTGTTTAAGTTTCTGAATCGGCCTGATTCTTTGGTAACAGAATTTTATAAACCAATAACGTCAATAACAAGTGTTTTCAATACTCCATGGAGTAGTGAATACGAATGTGGGTTCAAACCTTACATAATCTGATTTCTTCTTAGTTACTACTTTAAGCTTCATGGCTTTTATCATATTTTTTGGACCCAATTTTTGTCCAAACCGTATCCATTCTAGTCACAACCCCCTAATGATCAGTACTCAAAGTGCACACGCATAATAACAAAAGCCATTGCAGTGTCGAACAATTTTATTAGTCTACTTTTACACTATTGGCCTAGTAGCTAGAACAGCTTGGGTACGTGCCTAGCTAGCTATGATTATATTCCATGCTCAACTGTCATTCGTTCATTAGTTCACTAGCGCTTACTATAGTTTCTTCTTTAAAAATTATAGCATTTTAGTTTGGAGAAAAAACACTTAATAAAGAAATAAGAAACCTGAAGTTAACAATAACAAAACACAAAAGCTATAAAGAATTAAATTTTGTGTTCTATATTTAAGCTTTGATAATAAAATTGTCAATCACTCTTATTTATGGTGCTGTATTTCACCATAACTTCCAGCGCTGATACTCCTACAGAGGGAGCTTAATAGGCAGATAATTTAACAAAACTTCAATAGTCACATCAGGAAAATGTTGAGTTGACCATATCACATAACCCTATAACGTTAACAATAGCAACCTCACTGGTCGCGTGTAAATCCTGGAGAAATAGAATGTTCTCGCTACAGTTAGAAACGTAAGTAAAGTTTAGGTTCGATACAGATGGGAATAATTCATACGAAGAGAAAAAAGAAATTTATAGCTGTACTAGCTTCCTTTTTTTGCAATCCACGCTATAAATTAAAAGGAAAGTGAGGGATACTCTGCGCAGCCGCTCGGGCAGGAGTAACGCAATCCCGGGACGCAATGGCATTGCGTGACTCCTGCCCGATCGGCTGCGAAGGAATACAAGAATGGTTAAATAGATAAAAAATTAAATTTATTCATTTTTAAAACTTATTTAACCACCGAAATCATCATTTTCACCCATCCTCACGGCTACATTTAAGAACAAAGTAACGACCCAGTATTCCCTACGCGTTCAAAAGCACGCTTTCGCGGGGTCAATACTGCTTTGTCAACAGAGCCAGGAAGAGCCAACATTATTGGGGGATAGTGAAGTTGAACACACTAACTATGGATGACTTATAAGAGGTGGAGGGCAAGTTTCGTTATAAACCCACTAGATGACCTTTGTACCCGTTACTTCGGTGGTAAAACTTTCAGCTTTATAACGTGAGGTAGCTAATTGCATCCTGGTCTGATGGACAATCCCCTAGATCAGCTTCTGTGCACTCTACGTTTTGACTTTCACGTTATCTTTGTCAGTTTCAAAATGGCTGAGGAACCAAGACCAGATATCGACGATTCGCCAACCAAACAAACTCGGCCTGTTTTCTTTTTTTTTAGTTATTTCCGTTTGATGAACCTTTAATAGAAGAAGCAAAAACAGCCCTAATTCAAACCGTAAATTTTAGAGATCTCCTTACATACTTTTTGCTGGAAAAAAACTTTCCAGATCTTTAATTTTCTTTTCGATATTATAACTTCGGTTCTTTATCACCTGAAATGCAGTTTGATGCGTTATTTTCAGGAGTAACACTGCACCAAGGACTGAGAGCAAGGGGTTTTAGGCATACTACTCGGCACCTTATACACAAAATAACAGAGGAAATGTTTCCATTCATTTCACCCACTCACTACCAGAGCCAGAGCATCTAAATGCGTTGTTTAAACTCTTGACTCTGTGACTTTTTCATATGAAACTTCTCCATCATACGATACTACTGATTTGTTTTCCGAAATCTTACAAATATTATTTTGAAATTTTGACTTGGGACGCTTATTTCTGTAAATGGAACAAACTATTTTTGTTGTATACCAGTAACTCCCTTGCCGACCCTAAAGTCCTCTATACGCCTATGTATGGCTAATCTTTACAATTTCAACGCATTTGTCCTGCAACGGCTAACACTTAGTCGAGGACAGTACATATTTAGCCATTAGAAGTATTCTCATAAAATTTCTTACAATTAAAGGTGTGTTTATATCACTTCTATGTAGCTGGAAGGAACAAAGCCTTCCTCGTCGTTTTTCATCACTTTGGTCCAGCCGCTACCGTCGAGGTCATGCTCCACTATCACTAGCACATCTCCTTCATTTATCGTAAGTTCGCCGTCATTGGAACCTGGCAATTTAACAGATCGATAACAATTTTCTATGGTCTGTACTCCTATCAACTGCACTCTGTGCTCTTATTACAAGGAATGAATGAACACTTTAATTTCGCTAGGGTGCATGATTACAGACCAACTGCACTCTCCCTTAAAAGATGAACTAGAGAGCAGCCATAAGGTATTTAGTACAAGCTGTAACAACTGAGAGAGCATGAGCTATAAGAAACATGGGTTTTGACTAAATAAAGGCTCAATTTTTATTTAATTACTCGTTGAATTACTCGTTTTGGTCATTTTGCATTAGAATTCGGAAAATATAACTAACCCCAAAAGCATTACCTTGGAAATCATAAAGTACTTTACATTGCTCTTCGTTTTCATACTCTTCGTCTTCGCCCCACTCATCATCGACAGGCTCTTCAACAGGAGGTACCAGCATGCCAGGGGGAGGGGGAGGGGTGGGAGCTGGTGGGGGCGCAGTTCCGTCGGTATTACTCGTGACTGGTCCCGGGGGTGGTTGGGCTTTAGTAGCCTTTGAATATTTTTCAGGAGCTGGTGGTGCCTCTTTGTTTTCCAAAGCCGCTAGATAACACTGTTTAGGAATAAAACATCAGTAATAAACGGGTTAAAAACAGACACGTCAAATAAAAATCAAGGCATGAGCCGCTACGAGAGATCATAACGTTTTACAGACGAGGATACTTTGTTTACAACTTTTTTCCCCAACGTCAGTTATTTGACACAAACATGTACAGTCAGAGCCCAGCTTTAAGGACACCTCATTATCACGGACAGTTTGCTTTGCCCCTGGGGAGAGAAAGCCCTTACATTTTCTCTAAATTCAACCCGCTTAATACGGACACCTCATTATTACGGACAGTTTGCTTTGCCCCTGGGGAGAGAAAGCCCTTACATTTTCTCTAAATTCAACCCGCTTGATACGGACACTTCATTATTACGGACAGTTTGCTGTGTCTCTGGGGAAAGAAAGCCCTTACATTTTTTCTAAATTCAACCCGCTTAATACGGACACTTCATTATTACGGACAGTTTGCTGTGTCTCTGGGGAAAGAAAGCCCTTACATTTTCTCTAAATTCAACCTGCTTAATACGGACACCTCATTATTACGGACAGTTTGCTTTGCCCCTGGGGAGAGAAAGCCCTTACATTTTCTCTAAATTCAACCCGCTTAATACGGACACTTCATTATTACGGACAGTTTGCTTTGCCCCTGGGGAGAGAAAGCCCTTACATTTTCTCTAAATTCAACCCGCTTAATACGGACACTTCATTATTACGGACAGTTTGCTTTGCCCCTGGGGAGAGAAAGCCCTTACATTTTCTCTAAATTCAACCCGCTTAATACGGACACTTCATTATTACGGACAGTTTGCTTTGCCCCTGGGGAGAGAAAGCCCTTACATTTTCTCTAAATTCAACCCGCTTAATACGGACACTTCATTATTACGGACAGTTTGCTTTGCCCCTGGGGAGAGAAAGCCCTTACATTTTCTCTAAATTCAACCCGCTTAATACGGACACTTCATTATTACGGACAGTTTGCTGTGTCTCTGGGGAAAGACTCCTCATTATTACGGACAGTTTGCTTTGCCCCTGGGGAGAGAAAGCCCTTACAGTTTCTCTAAATTCAACCCGCTTAATACGGACACTTCATTATTACGGACAGTTTGCTGTGTCTCTGGGGAAAGAAAGCCCTTACATTTTCTCTTAATTCAACCCGCTTAATACGGACACCTCATTATTACGGACAGTTTGCTTTGTCCCTGGGGAAAGAAAGCCCTTACATTTTCTCTTAATTCAACCCGCTTAATATGGACACCTCATTATTACCGACAATTTGCTTTGTCCCTGGGGAGAGAAAGCCCTTACATTTTCTCTAAATTCAACCCGCTTAATACGGACACCTCATTATTACGGACAGTTTGCTTTGCCCCTGGGGAGAGAAAGCCCTTTAATTTTCTCTTATTTCAACCCAACACTCCGTTAATACTGACATTGTACCAGCTTGACTCAATCCACAAAATGTTACGTCATGAACATTCAAGTGAAACATTTTCCGCCATACTTTCGCTTATGTAACCACTGCTCGGAAAGTAAATAAAACAAAATTCTCATTGTCCTATACCTAACCTGGTATTTGTAAAGGTCATCACTCAAGGCGTCCAGTTCTTTAGCATTTTCGGCAAGTTGTTGTTCAATGGTATTTGGATCACCTAAGGAAGGGTTCTGTCTGTAGACATCTACCATTTTCTCCATTCCCTCCCTTGATGAAAATAATAACAGTAAAAGGCTATTAATGCAATAGAACCCGTATAACTAGACCACAATCATAATAAAGAGTTGAGCCATACTCAGTACAGTAGGCTCCAGTTTTCCTTTCCGATGCTCAGACTGACCTGCCACAGGCCAGTTCTTGGCAAAAGGAAACAGGTGGCCTGAAAACCGGTGAGGAAGCAGGGGGGTCCTGAAGACTCAGAAATGGGCAAGGGTGTAACGAAATAACTTTGGGAAACATAAACAACATCCGAAACAAATTAGGGAAATCTAAAATTCTACACAAAAGTACAAAGTATGAAAATTCCAACCAAATAAGGGAAGGAAGTCTATAGACTCCTGCTTAACCATTTTATTCTTCACTAGGTGAGATGATTTCGCACTCTAACTTTTACATTTGTGGACAAAATCCTATCTTGTTACATGTACGGTTCTCAGAGTGAGGAATGGAGAGGAAAAACAAGGAAATGAACTTGATGCAGGTGTACGCTAAATACAGGTTTGTCTTTTAGAAAATATGAGAAGAAAAGCGTCGGATTTACTGACGCTCATTATTTCCTCCACATTCCTTTCAACAATAAAAAGTGCCGAGATCCAAACCATAAAGCTTTGTTTTGACTCTGGCTCTGGCAAACTGTTTTTTGTGAAAAGATTTTTTTAAGAAGTAATTATTTTAACGACAAGAGAGTTCAAGAATCATTCAAGAACAATTAAAAGACTTTTCAAGGAATTTTCGTAAAATTTAAGTAATTTATTACAAGCGTGAATCAAAAGGTGGTAGTTGCAAAAGAGGTATTATCAGCATCATACTATATTTACCTGGAGTTCTTTAACTGAGCCACTTGTGCCTCTAATTGTGATACTTTCTTTTTAGATGTTCGGATCTTTTGTCCAGGTGTTGAAAACTGATCTTTACCATCATCAAATTCACCATGCTGAAGAAAAAAAATTAGAAAATGATCACCCTTCACACAAATTGAATTCTATTATGCTGCCATCAAGCACTTGATATTCTTAGTTTGGCTTAATTCTATGATAAAGGAAAATACAGTCCAAGATAGAAGATGGCAAACAATTGTGGACCAGTAATGCACCTCCCGTAATGCGTTTGTTTTAAAAAGAGTAATGTTTCTGTTAATGGTTAAAGATCATGCTAATTATTTATAACAAACCTCTATTGAGTGGCCAACATCCATTAACCCCTTAAGTCCCGATAGTGACCAACAACAATTTTCTCCTAACAATCCCCATACATGTATTGCCAAAAGATAAGGTTATGAGAATTAACAAAGATTACCAAAGAGAAAATGCCTTGATCTTATATTAAATTCTCTCAACTAATTCTTAAAGGAAATGTATGGAGACCAGTTTGGAGAATTTGAATGTTGATACTGGGACTTAAAGGGTTAAGTGGCCACTTACCAGCAGTCCCGGAGGGTGGCCGCTTAATGGAGGTTCAACTGTACTCACTATTTAGCAACAAACCTAACTGGTATAAAAAACATTTTGCAAGTCAAACCTTTTTATTTTTCTTGGTGCCACCGAACCATCCAGGTTTTTTAACTTTCTTCTTTTCTACGCTTTGTGGAGCTCTGTTAAGTGTTTGTCCCTTTCCGAATTCCTCAAATGGGATATCGCCCGGTGGTTCATATGCCGTTTTGTTTTGTTCTATCAGTATCTTACTATCCTATATTAAAGGTAAAAACCCTCTTATTAGTGTCAATGTCTTCACTAGTAAATTGCAAACTGGTGAAACTGTGAAAAAGGAAAACGTTTTACTTAACATCACAAACATAGCACCCAAAATTTTCAGTCTTTTCTCTACTTTCTTTTTCTCCTTCTTGTCTGTTTATCATTCTTCACAGCAATTTTGAGAATATTGATCCTCGCAGTATTCTACTCTGTTAGCATGAGTCTATCTTAAAGGGGCCATGTCATGCTATTTGCTTAAACTTGTCTTTGCAACAACTAAATTCCAAAATAATGGTCCAGTTTTTTAATTTAAAACTATATTTACGCATTAAAACTGTTTCCTGTCATCTGTTAAGGATGGACATGGATTGAAACTTGAAAAAGATTGGCCAACATTTTCAAGTTTTAATGTTATGCCTGCAAAAATCATAAAAAAAAATAATGCTTTGTGCTCTATCTTCTTCCTAACTCTACAGGAGCATTTTTTATATGGGTAAAGGCACAAAGTAATGACTTTTGCACAGAATTGACCTAAAACAGCAATATCCTCAAGTCATAGTCCCTTTAACTGACCAATCTTGCCACAAACCCAGGGTTACACTTCAGGCCGTGTCCACGCTTATCCAGATATTTTTGAATCCAAAACTTTTTCTTTCCAGGTAAGGCTCCTGTCAACACTTATCCCGTGAATCCAGCATTCTAATTGCATTCTGCAACTTTTTGAATCTGCTCTTCAGAGTGGAAATTTTTTAATACGATATGAATCCGGAATCATGTGGATGCTAAATCCGGATATTTTTATCTGGTGACGTAACAAGATTGAGCCCGGTTCATTACTGTGAAGACTGTCTTCAAGACGGCAACCTCATTCCCAGCATCTCTCTCTTACCCATCGATGGTAATTGCAAGATGCACATTTTGTGCACTTAACAATGCATGCTCTGTTGCCAACATTCCCAGGGGAGTCCTGGGTACTCGAGTGAATCTGGATATGTGTCAGATACGTGTGGACAGGAATATTTGATTTGAAAATGGACACGATTGGACATGGAAATTTTTTGATCCAGAAAGAAAAAGTTGCGGATTTAAAAATATCCGATTATGTGTGGATGGCCACAGTTTCCTTCCTGAAAGGGGGTAATACAAAAAGAGCTAATGTTATTGCTTCTGAAGTGTGTTCAAAGGACATGAATTCAAGTTTTGGGGGTAAATTTCAGTGACTTTTTGATCGACGAAAAGGAAATTCAGTTTGAGTTAGAAAGGGATTTGAGTTATCTGAGTAAAAATGACTGAAAGGTGGGGTGAAATTTAAGGGAAATGGGACTCGGCTTGAGTTAGAGGGGAGTTTGAGTTATTGAGGTTCTACTGTACGGAGTACTACCTCTTGTCCATTTACAGACTTTCCATTATCCTTGATATTGTCCAGGCATTTTTGTATTATAGGGATTACTTTTGTCTCTACGTTAGCATATTCTGTCAGTAATTCACCAGTTCTCTGTATCCTGCGTTCATCCATTTTCTGTAGTTCCTGCAAACAAAGAAGGAAAAACAATAACTACTTCGGCAACATTGAAATGAATGAAAACAATTTACAAACTCAAGCCAGAGGTTTCAGAAATTCCCTGAATTTTCCCTGACTTTTTCCGGACAAATGTAAAATTTCCCTGACCAACTGAGTTAACAATTTCACAAATTAGTCCAGATAATGGATTCACCGCTCCCCTCACAGCCATCCCCTCTAGCCATTTTTTTATTTATGCTTTCAGAAGGTCATGTGCAATGTACATGAATAATTGACAGTTCCTCAATATAACGTGCAAAAAGGATTGATTTCTTTGAACCCCCCCCCCAAAAAAAAATATATATTCTAACAATACTACACAATTCATGTCCGTAAAATGTACAAATGTACTCTTATAATTTCACTTTTTCAAGCACTGAAATTTTCCCTGAGTCCAAGTGAAATTACCAGAATTTTCCCTGACACTGAAGAAATTTTATTTTCCTTGACCATTTCCCTTCCTGTGGCAACAATGTCAATGGGCCCTCCTTGCCTTATTCCCAAATACAGTCAAAGCTCTCCTTGCGACCACTTTCATAAGCGATTAGCTCTAGTTACAACCACCTTGGTGAATCATTGTTTGAACTGTGACTTTGTAACAGAAAGCTCTCGTAAGCGACAGCTCTTGTATAGCCTGCGAAAACATCCGTTTCTCCTCGCTCTTCGTCGCTGGGGACGTTTCGCGCGGAGGAACGTCTGCGACTCAACGACAGAAATTCCATACTGATGACGTAAAATCTGTCCGGAATCCGGTCAGAAGCGCTGATTGGTCGACGCAGCAGTTTCATTATTTTAGCTATTGTTTATGAATGACAGACAAAAAACAAAAGGCCACAAAGGTCAAATGTAAACGGAAAGAATCTCTAACAAAACAGTCAATTTTTGTGGAATATAGACTTCTGTTGAAGAAGCATTTGAATTTTGCTGGAGTTCGTGGGCAGATCAACACAACACTTTACCAAAATCGACCAGAAGACACGCAAAATTAGACAAATTTATATTTGGAGCCCCATGACTACCGGATTTATTATGTAAACATTAATTTGCGTCATCAGTATGGAATTTCTGTCGCTGAGTCGCAGACGTTCCTCCGCGCGAAACGTCCCCAGCGGCGAAGAGCGAGGAGAAACGGATGTTTTCGCAGGCTAGCTCTTGTAGCGACCGTGACCACTTTGGGATTACCTGACTGGAATTTTCTTTTGTTTTTCAGCTCTCATAAGTGACCACTCAGTGAGCACTCAGAGACATGTTATTCATATAAATCAACACATCAATTAAACTGCACACTGTGCTAATGGTCTCAAAAAACTGGGCGTTAAGTTTAGCCATGTCTATACTGTGGTTCAACAGTATTCTTGGTTTGAATTTTATTTTCCTTTTGTTTTATGAATTATTAATGATTTTCTGAAGCTCTCGTAAGCGACCACCCGCTATTGTTTTATCATGCAGTTGCTTACCAGAGCTCATTCTTTAAGCGACAAGTTCTAGTTACAACCACTTTTTCATATATCCAAGGTGGTTGCATACGAGAGCTTCAACTGCATTCACTGATTTATGGTGTCGTCATTGCAACATTTCCTCAAAAAATATATATACGGTTGTATTCTTACATCAAATACTGCTGGCATCTCATTGGTATAATGTAAAGTTTGTTTGTTATTGGTCAGTTCCAACTGATTCCTGTATTCTTCTCTAGCTCTTTCACAAGCCTGGCCTTTCTCCACTGACGTAGTCTTGTACTAAACAACAAAATTCAAGCAGAAGATGGAATTACACTGTGGTGTTTACGAAGATCAAAGCATCAGGAGGAATAAAAGCAATAAAATGGTTTACTTAGTTCACTTAATAAGTGACACCTTTGTATTTTGTGAACCCCCTATATATATCAGGCCAACAACCTGTATAACTGAGCATCAGTGGGTCTCAAACTTTTCTCCCATTTGAAGACAAATTTTACATATCTCAGAGCAAAATTATATTTTCTAAAAAACAAACCTGCATGATGAGTGGACACTCAAACTGGTATAAAAGAGCCATACAATAAATTAGTTTACCTTCTCAATCACTAATCTAGAGTTGGCCATGTCTTGATCTGCTTTCTGGAAAGCCTGTAATGCTGCCTCAGCTTCTTCGCTGGCCTTCATAAATGCCTTTTTACTCTAAGGAAATGACAATAAACAACAAACAGAAAGAACATAAAGCAACATATAAATTGGACATGTGAAATTTTCTCCCCTTTATAAGGACTGTAAGCAAAATTGGTAAATGCCCACAAGTGTACAGACAACAGACAGCAGTAGTCAAGACAGCTCATGAGTAACTGCAGGCAGTTTTAAAGAGTTCAGATTTTACAAGCACAAAAACATACATGGGAAGGTTGATGCATTTTACAAGAAAACAAGTCAGCCCCCCCTCTTTTTTTACTGCTTTCAATATATTTCATAAGAGTTGAGAGGAAATGTCAGAGGGAAAATTCAAAAAAAATTATACAAGGAAATTTCCACTGTGCTCCAAAATGTTCTATTTCTCACTTCTACAAAAATCTGCTCCATCGAATTTCTTTAAAATCACGGTGCATTTTCCTTTTTTAATGCCAAAAGCTATTGTCTGAAAAAAGAGGGGGTCACCAGTTTAATTTTCTAGTTATCAGTGCTGGATGCCAAAAAATAGGTTTAAATAATCCTTTAGATATGCTGCTATGGTAATCACTTAAGGAGAAATAACAATTTTAAGGGAATGAGAGTGCTGCTATGGCTTTGGCTTGCTTTATTGTTCTTTTCTTTCAAAGTTTTTACTGTCAAAAAAAGTAAAAACTTTTACAAGCCACCTCAAACTTTTTGAGCTGAGAGTTCTTGAAACAACAAACAAGTCAAAAGTCATTATAATGTGAGTATAACTTTTCACCCATAATATATATACCCAAATTTCAGTTGTCACCAATGCTGATATAATTATATCAACTTACAGTGTAATTACCAAAAAATACTACTTACAACTTCTAAGGCTTTCATTGAATGCTCTAAAGCATCTTGAACTTTTTTACCCTCACTGAGGTGCTGGAATGAAAGAAGACATTTGTCATGTTAATATTATTGGGAACATATAATACACCCTGATGAGTTATTGACAAAAAGTACATGCCCATCAGCAAAACAAAAATAATAACTCAAACGAAGAAGAGAAAGGCAAGAGGCAATAAAAGTTCACAGGAAGTTTATAGAGTGGCCGTCACTGTTGTCAGTGATGTTTATCAATACTTTATTTCAAAAAAAATATTCCTTATCCTTGGGGAGCGGCAACATTAATTTTATTCCACATTTTTTTCCAAATTGCAGAAATCTTGCAAGGCCGCGCTCTAGAATAAACACTATTAGGAAAATAACTGACACTGGTCACTCATGGGACTTTCATGAAAATCTTAAGGAACCTATTGACCACATCACCAGGGAAGATTACTCTAGATCCTACCTTTCTTCTTTCAGTCTTTAGCTCATTGTGCAGTAAATGGAATTCCTTGTATACTTTTTCAGTCAAACTCTCCACTATTAACTCATGCTGACCAGCTAAATCATCTGTCTCTTTTACAACACCAATAAAGGCCTTTTGGAATGAAAATCTGAACATTTCAAAAAAATAATAAAATAAATAAATAAATAACTGATTAGCCTGACAAAACAGATGACATTTCATGATGCCACCACTGGTTTCCCTGTGAAATGAAATCAGAGCATAGAAATTCCATATTGATGATAAATCACCACCAGGATCTGGGCAGTGCTTCTGATTGGTTGAAGTGAATTTCCTATAAGGCACGACCAATCAGAAGCACGCAACATCAGTATGGAGTTTCTGCACTCGTTTCCCAGACGTCATTTCGAGGGGAAACCAGTGCTGGCGTTGCAAAATGTTGGCTGTCAGGCTAATAAATGAGTCTTTAACTGTAGCATGTACAAAAGCCTGTGAAATCCAGACTGGTAGCATTGTTTACTAGCATAGCCCACCAAAGGTTTTTTCTAGGCTAAAATCTTTTCATGCTAAAAAATCAACATATAAATTAAACAGACTGACAAATCAACTGACAACAAATACTACAGTGGCTAAAACATCTACACTCTAAACAAAAAGGTGTTGCTGTGCATGTATTGGACAGCTTGATGTGAAAATTATTTGTCCAGTTCTGAACTGCTCACATACATGTAGCTGCATACATCATCTGAGAAAAAACTCTTTGATTCCTAATTTCTAAGAAAGAAGTCTATTTTCAAAATATCAAAACAACCAACACGATAACATTTTGTTATTCAGTTGGTGCCCAATAGACTATTTTACGGGTTGTGGACTTAGTACCCTAGCCTTCGGGTGAATGTGAGGCTGACGGTGACCTTGTTTTGAAACAAACCTCCTTTGCTTTGTTAAGGAAATTCCTTGAAAAATACTAGCTAGCATGAGAATAACTTGATCTACATAAGAAAGCAGGAAGGTTTGTATCAAAACAAGGTCACCATCAGGCTAGCCTCCATCCACAACAGTAAAATGGCCTATTACTTGACAAACTTACATTTGTTCTTCCTCTTCTTTTTTCTTTGGAAGAAATGACTTAACTAATTTCCTGACAAAAAAGAAAAATCCTATCAATGAGTTGCATATACCTTTAGGTTAGCAGAAACGAACATCTTTTAATTTAGAGCCTAAAGAAAGATTATAAACCAGCAAGATCATGACTGGAGTGTGTAATCATAAGAATTTGCTCTTTTTAATATTTTGTGATAATAATAATAACAATAATAATAATAATAATAATAATAATAATAATAATAATATCAAAACATCACAATGATCGGACTGCTGAGTCACCATTGTGTAGAATGTGTGGGAAAAGGGGGGAGAGACTGTGAGTAATTTTGTGAGTGAGTGTAAAAGTTGGCTCAAAGGGACATAAAAGACAGCATGATATTTGGCAAAGATTGTACATTGGATTAAGTTATCTGAGATATAACAGCTGGAATGGAAGGTTAAATGGTATGAACGTGTACCAAGTTGTGGAGAATGATGAAGTAAAGCTTCTTTGGGATAAGAACATCCAATGTGATAATGTTATTGAGGCAAGAAGGCCTGACATTTATAGTAGTGAGTAAGAAGGAGAACAAATGTCACTGCGTTGTTCCTGGAGGTAGTAGGATAATTATTTGAAGAGAGAAATAGAAGAATGTGGGGTGTAAAAAACGTGGATGTACAAGTGTAGTACAGCTGTACCACTTGTTGTAGGGGGCTCTTAGAAATATTACTAAAAATTTTGGACAACAGATTGAAATACTGGGAATTGGGATTAGAAATGGTCTGCGACAGAAACCTACGCTATTAGGAACAGCCAGGACTCTAAAGAGGGTCGTTGATTTTTAAGTACTAGGAGAGTTTTCCTGGGGGAACCTGGTAATTTGATATGACTGGCTTTAATAGGATGAATGTTGGTATGAGAACAGCCAGAGCTCAGAGCTTAATAGATAATAATAATAATAATAATAATAATCCCACATGTGAACACCTGCCCTCTTTTATTGCCACCTACTTCAATTTTGTCTCTTTCTTCTCTAAATTTTCCAAACAACATTGCTCCAATGAAGTTATAATATTTCAGTTTCATTCACTTATTTATTTTGGTTTCTAGCTTTTCTTAAAATGTTTTAAAACAGTTGGAAACTGAATCATTTTCAGTTTTTTTCATTGTGACAAATTCATGTCATAAGAGTGCACTGGTCAAGTTCTCGGGTGTCAAACTAATTTGGGAGCAAGCAGCTTTGACATTTAACTGCATTATCAACTTAAATGGACCTGTGGGTAAGCTGAGTTGCTCCCCCTAAAAGAAATAAATTTTTGACCACCTCTTTAGAGCACTGAACAATAACAACTGGAGGGAACAAATGACCTTTAGCAACTCGCAAGGAGTAGTTTCTTTGCTGAATGCTAGCTGGCTAGAAGACTTATGTGTAGCATACAAGTAGTATTTGCAAGAGAAACCACTGCTCACTAGATATCCTTCAGGCACACTGTAGAGGCAGCATGGCCGAGTGGTTAAAGCGCTGGACTTGCAAATCAGAGGCCCCGAGTTCAAGTCCTGCTCTGACCGCTAGCTGGATTTGTTCATGGTAGTCCCGAGGTCAAATCCTCGGCAACGCTTGTAAAATAATAGCCAACCGTTTTGCCTCTGGCCAGTTTGGATTCTGTTAAGTTTGATTTCGATTATTTGTCTTAGGTATTTGCTCAGCCCCACTAGCAATATTGAAATCATTATTATTATTATTATTATTATTATTATTATTATTAATGATTTAATTTTATTTTGCCCTGATTACTTCTACCCTATGTCATTTTGTTTCCCCTTAATGGGTACCTGTGGATGTTGATTTTGTCACCCGTTTTTCATCAAATCCGGGTTTTCAATGAAATCCTCACATACACCCCGTAAAGCTACTAGCAAGCTCAAGTAACCACAGCAATAATGATGGAAACAAAATAATAATAAAAGCAACAGGTTTAATAAGCAAAGCACTTTTGGGCAGATTTCTTTTCCGTCTTTGCACGACTAACATTGTCAAAATTGATCAGAAGGGTAATACAATAAATATTATTGTCGCCTTAATCTCTAAGACCATTGCTTCTTGAAGAATGACTGTCACCACTTCAATTTTGGAAATTTCCCACTGTCACCAAAAAGCACATACAAAAACTACGTAATTAAAAAACAAAATTTCCAGAATTGTGGATAATTTTAAATGAATGGCTATTTTTCTGTTTTTCCTATAAATGGTATTGAGGGTTGGTAAGGAACAAAAATGAGGGAGGAAACAAGGTCTAACGCATTCTAATCATCATCATCATCATCATCATCATCATTGCCCCTTGTGCCAGAGTGGGCATAACTTACTAGTTAACCCTCAAAATAATATCGACATGAAAAAAAGAACAGGCTTTAATTAATGGTGCATAAAATTTGCAGGCGATAATTTAAAATTTGAAACAATATAATTTATCAGCCATTTAAACACCTGGGTCATGCAAGGAGGAAATAAACTGTGAGAAGTACAAATTGTGTTTAGCCTTATCAGATTAAGAGGTGTAACATGAGGAAACATGTATTTAATCACTTGCTCAAGGTCAAAGAAATGTTTGGGAGTAGCTGCTTGTAAATTCGGAACCATTTTACTATGCATACAATATATATTTAGACATCATATTCTTGACATGCTATAGCAATTCCTTTACACTGCTAAAAAAATTCCCAAATGTTTACTTCGTCTTTGCTTGTCATATTGGTTGGTTTTTGGAAAATAAGTTTTAGCTTTTCTCCTTAAATGAGCATGAAAATCAGTAGTTTCTGAATCACAACACAGCAAAATTTTTGTGTTAGATGAAATATGATAGCTGAAAATATTACCAATCAACAATAAAATTGGGCTAATTGTTTGTTTCCAAAAGCTCGATCCATCGCACATGGCTTCCCTTGTTAGATACAGAAATCGCAAACACTCCATTAAATATCGAAAAAACAAAGATAATATTTCTAAAGAGTACTTAAGTAAACTAAGCGAAAAAAAGCATGCGTGAAAACTTCAATAATATTTATTGATAGTAAAGTAATGACCCAGACCAATCAGCTGTGTGTGAGAAAACATGCTCATGTAAAACAATGGCAAAATCAAATATGAACGTAAAAGATGAAGAAAGATTCTCACCACTTCATTAAGTCTTAAAAGTCAAAAAATCGGCGAGGAGGGAAAACGGCAGCTGTTCTTAATGGCGTATGACTTATTTCGATTTTAAGGAGATGTAAACTGAAATTCCGCCAGCCCTGTACTCACCGTAAATCCTTCGCATATCGTGTCTCGATTTCGCATCTTTCCTTCACGAATTTTGAAATCTTTTCCACAAAATCGATTCCAGCGTTTGTGTGGTTAGCTATGAGATCAAATTGGTCCTAGAAGCGAAAAGTAAGCAATGGCGATATTACAACACTTTACTGACAAATTATGGATATCGCGCAGCCGATGAAGTCGGATAAAACGCCAGAAACAAGCTGTGGGAGAAACAAGCGAGCAGTCGGCGATACGACAACTTACCCAAAGCTCTTTACCCCAGGTCATTTTGACGATCACAACAACACTGCTTCAGGCATTAAAAGAACACTACAGATCTAGAAATGAGGCCAGATTCCCTCGCTCATCATGAAAACGTATCTTCCAGAATGTCAGGATGCGATGGCACTTCATTTGCATGCGAGGAACCGGAGGTGCAAGAATGCGCGGGCTCATACGGTAAGTCAGAGGTGGGGCCAGAACCCCGGAAAAGAGGTCCTCCCACTCAGCGCTATTTCACGTCTGCATTGTTCTTGACAAATCCTGTCACGTTTCATAGCAAAATATATTGATCGCACTATCGACATTTTACGTGTTAAAATACTTGCGTCAACTAAGTGGTAATGACAAGTTCATTTCCGGTTAGTACACCGGAAGCAATATACATTTAAAGACACGGGAAATACTATTGAGTTTATAACATTGAAACTATGAGGGAATTTTTTAGAACAGGATGAAAGTCTAAGAGAAAGGGCGACAATTGAAACTTCTGAAGTTTAATGACAGTAATTATTATTTTATCTATATCTAATTTGTTGAGTACTCAAAGGACTCTAGAATGTTTTGATGTGCTTTGGAACATATCTAGGACGTCGTAACGGCATGCCGACGTACTCAAGTAAAAATACTCAACAAAAAACAGCAATGTGTTTCTTCTGTAAATGCCTGGCATTTTCGAAAGGAAAATTGAGAACCCACCGTAAAAAGTATTCATATCATTCTCTTTTGGCCTGACGCTCAGGAAAATGTCCTTTATTTATCTACAAACAATGCGGAGTGTGGAAGAAAACGATTATTTCAGTCATCAGACTTTCGGGCATTTTCTTCCGCCATATTGGAAACCAAGAAGACACTTGGGACGAGGTTGGAAATAGACCTCTTTAGCTTGTATGTTTTATTTTCACAACAGAGATCCCAGGGGAACTTGACCCTTTGTCTTTTCATAAATTATGCATACATGCATATGCACGTGAATAAAACGAAATTTGAAAGAAACAGTTCTCTAGAGTATTATCACATGACCTGTATTGGGAAAACAAAACATACAAGCTAAAGAGGTCTTCCTCTGCTGTGCTGCAGGGTAAGTGCATGGACAGGTTTAAACAAGTTCTTAAGAAACCATAAGTGCTTATTGTGGGAAAACAAATCACGATTTCCTAATTTTGTTTACAAGTGCACGTCAAAATACCAGTTTTCATGATTCAAACTATTTTGTCTCATTATCTGCAGGTCTCGGAACAGGGGAAGGAATGCTACATTCACAAGAGCACCAGCTTAAACCACTAAAACATTATTTTTCTGACCCATACCTTTTAGAGGGCACTTCAAATAAATAAGTCATTAATCTGCAAACCAGGGATAAAATCGTAAAAGCAGACTATTATTTATTGACCTTTATTGCATTTTTAAAAGAAGCTGTGTCCTGAATTAATTTAGTCACTGGGAGCAAAACATAGAATTTTCAGGTAAATATAAAGAAATAGAGAGGGTTATAAATAACAAAACAAATACAAAAGATGGAAAGAATGGGCAAGATTGAGGAAAATTAAAACAAACAGCAATTACTGGGATTTTTGAAATAGTTTAGTTGCACAGTCTTCAAAGTCACCTCTAACTTTATAGCATAACTATTTTTCAACACAAATATTTTGTAGCTAGTCATATTCATTTTGAATAATTTAGTAATTTGAAAAGGGCCACCTCTCAGCAATGTGCTAGACTGCTCCCATTTTGTTTTATTGACGTCCTTTTTACAAACATTATAAAGTATGTATATGGTTTCAAACTGACTAGACTCTCTTTGAACTGTACAATTTCATTTTGACAGCTCAGAGACATTTCACTCTGAGAACTGCTGTCACAATGGAGATAGACCTCCAATTCAATTCTGATTTTCATGCTTTCACATTACGATTCAGCTTTAAGTGATCAGTGTTTAAGACAAGTGATACCCCCAATCCCCCCAGAATGAAAAGACTTCTTCATTACTACCAAATTTGATCATCTTTTTTCATGACATGACCACTCTAAGAGAAGTAACAAACGGCTTTTCTCATACAAAAAGACAAAAACAAGTTATAAATAAGCAACTTGCAATGACACAGCCTTCGTAGCAGGCATAATCCAAACCCAGACAGTCGCATCTACAAAGCAACACCCTTGTTCATGGCCACCAATGGACTACACAAATCACTGGAATTCACTTCAAACTTACTAGCAAATCGACAGTGGCATTTTCGACAGGCCAATCATGGCAGGTACTCAAATCCTGGTAGTCAAGTGGGGGCTCAGAATAAGGATATTGGCGGATTTTTGAAGACAGACTTAACCAGAACTTAAGTAAGTTCTGTCTGTGGCGCAGGCTACTATTATGACATTGATCAGTTACATATATGCTGCATAGCCATACTATGTTATACCTGACAATATTGAGTAAGTAACTATGGAATCATTCATTGCAAAAAATTCGTAAGAGTAATCTGTCAACATGTTGTATCTAAGTGTGAGACACACTGGACTTCTGGCAAAGCACCCAGTTTTTCAGTGCTTGTATTCCACTTGCTGTGAGCTCACAATATTTCTCCACAAAATCATCTGGAAGTGGCTTTTTAAGACCACAGGCCTCACTGGCCTTTAATGCAACACTTCCGTCAAAGTTGACAAAACATAACCGCACAGTCAGCTCTTGTACTGGTCTAAGAAAGGACGGACCTCCAGGCATTAGTGCAACAGCCACGTCCTCGAAGACTGTGTCACACATCTGCTGAGCGGTGGTTATACCACGCTTGGCCAAGGCACATCTGACTACCTCAAAATCAGGGAACATGTAGAACCCCCCACTTGGTTTTACAGCCTTGACACCAACTTCTGTAAGGTGATGATGACAGTAGCTTCCTACAGCTGCCAAAATGCGGCGCAGATGGGAAATATAAGCTTTTGTCTCATCATTGACTCTCAAATAAGAAACAGCAGCATATTGTATGGGTGCAGATGCACATGAATAGGTATGGCTTGCAGCACTTTTAACAGCATCTAGTAAAGATCTTAACATTGGTGGGTATATGTGATAGCCTAGACGCCACCCTCCAGCGCTTGCCCATTTTGAAAGCCCTGAGCTCAGTATTGTGCCTTCAGGATAAAACTTGGCCAGCGAGCAGTGGTTACCCGAGAAATTCAAGCAGCCATAAATCTCATCAGATAAAACTATCACATTGTGTTTTCTGAGTACTTCCACCAATTCTTTCCAGTGATCTTCAGTGTAAACAGTGCCAGTTGGATTATCTGGATTCACCAAGATAAGAACTTTATTTTTGGCCGAGGATTTGTTGAGCGCGCGTTCCAGATTGTCTGAGGTCACCCTCCAGTCATGGCGATATTCTGTTGTTATAACAGTAGGTTCATGCCCAGCAAGCCGAGCTTGTGGTAGGAATGTGATCCACGTGGGAGACAAAACAAAGACGTCGCCATTAAACACACAGAGAAAAAGAAAAAATAATTCTTTGCTACCAGGACCAACAATAACATCTTCAGCCTTGACATCAAGACCGTCAAACTCACGGTGAAATTCGCAAATCGCTTTTCTGAGTTCCTTGATCCCAGCCACGGGTAGATAATCCGTTTTGTCAGCGTTTTGGGAAAGACTGCATTTGGCCAACTCCGTAATGGGAAACGGAGATTGACCGAAAGCAAGATGGTACACGGTCTTACCAGACGCCGTGAGCTCTTTGATCTTCTCGTTCAACATCAAGTTAGCAGTTGGAGCATAACCGCAGAGATTCGAACGGATAAGATCTTCGTTTTTCCGTGCCATGTTAGAGAAAATTTTCGGTACAAACCGTCACGCGCTGGCGATCAAGCTGCGGGAATATTTCGTTTGTTGCGAAACAAAGGAAATATTACACCAAGGAAAATAAATTAGCATTTGAAAGTTTGTTTGTCCTCTGTCCAACAGTTACCCTAGTCTGCTACACAGCCGTTTTTAGTGTCGTCACGCAACGCAGCATTGCGTGACGACACTAAAAACGGCTGTGTAGCAGACTAACAGTTACCCTGGGTGCCAGAGACTTTTCATGCACGGTTTCCGGTTTCGGTCAAGTCTTACAGCCAAACCAAGTCAAGCGTACCCCCCAAGATTCTGCCAGTGAATTGATTATTTGAAAAATGAATCCGTTAGTCGTTCCTGTAACTGGTGTCAAATTCAAAGCGGCATTTCTGCATACGTAATGAGCAGTGAATATTTTACGAGAACTTCTCTGTATTTGGTCAGATTGGAAATCTTTGAATGGATTAAGCTTCTTAGAAGACATTTACATCAATTTCAGGAAAATGGAGCTGGTAGAAATTTCATAACTGCCTCTAAATTACTAAATTTTTAAATTAACTCTAAATTATTAAATTAACTGCCTCTAAATTAGATTCTAAATTACTTAGACTATCTGAGAGGTAAGGATGAAGATTCTATAGTTAAACAGGCCTTACAAATTTCAATTGACCTTCATCATAACGGAAAAACTAGCTTTTACAATCTCATGAAAATGGTTCAAACTTTTAAAATAATTGATTCATTAATTAACAGGTATATCGGCATTGAAAAAATAAATACGGGGTGGAATCAGACACTTCAACAATCACCTGGTTTCAAAGACTGTTTTAACAAGAAAAAAAAACCTTCGAGAAAAACATTATTAGATTTAGAATAAGTAGTCATCAACTTAGAATTGAAACAGGTAGATACGAAAACATTCCTCGCAATGAAAGGATATGTCGCACAAGTAAGAAAACCTGAAAATCTTTCTTACTAGATTGGGTTATCCAACGATCTGAACAGTCTGAAATATGGCGCAAATGGGTTTCACACGGGGGCGGGGGGTTTTCTGGGGGACGTCTGTACACAGGCTACGCAATGGGCTATTGAAGAATTCAGATTTAAAAGTTTACACAGCTCTTTTTGTTTACAATTTGGTGATTGGATACTCTAAAAGAAGAGAGAAAATTATCCGATTAAAGGCTTTTGATAAAAAGAAAAAGATACCCGGGTTTAAATCTAACCAAGTCCTTGGGACAGTACTGCAGTGTTCATATTTTTCTGTTATTTCTCGGTTCCCTCTTAAAACAGTCCAGCGTTATCAAAATTTTCTTGCAGTTCTCCCTCCCCACTCTATACAAAGTTGAAACTCGGAAAAAAATTCTGGATACCCGCGTCCAACATTGTTTGTGGGGTGAGGGAAGGGGTTGGATCTGTGTGTCCCGATGATGATTGTCTGAAAAAGAGGTGGGAAGAAAAAAGGCAATTTTGAGCCGGGGTTTTCAAGCCTGTAAAAGTGTGGTTTCGGGATTCTGATGAAAGATCGTAATCGAACAAATCTTTTCCCAGCTTTTCGGAGTTTTCTGAACGTGTTTTAAGAATTCGTTCGAAACGAATGCATACACCAGAAATTGTGGAATCTTACAGCGCGAGCTTTATTCCAAAGGATTAGCGCAGTAGTCTGTCTCATAATATCTGTTCTTTAGGCAACTTTTTGCTGGCTGAGAGATTTTGAAAAAATAATATCTCATTGGAAGGAAAGTGTTGCCGGGAAAAAGAGAAACTGAGGGTGCCTAAGCGGATTTGATGTCTAAAATAGCTGCTATGTGCTATTTCTCAGAAACCTCTTTACATTTAACTGCAGACCAAAAGAATCAAACTGAATTTGGTTTTTAAGCTTTTATATCTGAATTCAAAATTCTCACTAACCCTGGGGGTTATCTTATCCCTGCTTTGAACAACCCGGCTGCAGCTGATCCCCGGGGGGGCAGTTGGGTATTTTTTGGGTGGGTATGTGCCGCCCGGGACTCCAAATTGGCACCCCGTTCTAAAAACAATTTTCCCTAAAATTGATACCCCGTTCTAGAAATGGGCCAATTTTTTGTACTCCGTCCTAGAAAGTTTGTAAATTGAAATAGCCCTGTTTTTTAAAAAAGATATTTCTTTATTTGTTCGACTTATACATCAAATAATACTTCTTCAAAACTGGCAACAATTTTAAGCAGAAGACAAAGCCGTGATCCACAATTTTTTATACCCCGTTCTAGAAAACGCCTCTGAAATGGATACCCCGTTCCAGGAGCCTATCAAATGGAGTTGATGGGCAGTGTTTGCATACAATCTTTTGCTAATGGACAGTGTCACGGTTTTCGACGCCATCTTGACGAGTAGGCAAAAGCGTGAGAAATTACAGTGAGAATCTAATGTCGAATAATTTCCGTAGAACGGCTGTTCTGAAAAAAATATGATTTGTAAACTAAAGCTTTACTCCTAAGGATTCTCCTGAAAAAAAATTGAGGGCGTTACCTTCACTAGAAGACCTAGAGCCACTTTTTAAATTTTCTATACATTTGTCTGTAAGAAAGTCCCGGAAAAATTACACACAAATATATGGAAAATCTAAAGCAAGCCTCTGGAGAAATTTAAGCACAGGTACGCCCCCAAATTTTTTTAGGACAATACTTTGCTTTGTAGCTTTAGTTTACAATTTTTTTCAGAACAGCCGTTTTAGGGGAATTATTCGACATTAGCTTCTCATACAAACACTGTAATTTTTCACGAGTTTGCCCACTCTTCAAGATGGCTGAAACCGTGACAAAGTCTATTTAAAAAATTGTAGAGGCAGATTTAGTACCATCTTAATTAAAAGGAAATTTAGGGTGGCTCTGAAGGAAACTGCTACCAAAAGTTGAATCTTGATAAGCCAATTAAATTTGGTTTTATAAAAGAGGGGTGATCGACCTCATTTTTTAACTATAAGCAGTAAAGCTCACACTAAGGGAGTTTTTCACAGATTATACTGATGGTTTAGTATCCTTTTAGACCAAAAAATGACCATAAATTGTTTACCAGTGGCCAAGCATTTGCTTGTTGCCTTAACTGAGAAATCGTGGTAATACTGAAGATAAAGTGCTAAAAAATATGGAAACTATTGTCAGCCATCTCAATTGAGGCTATTCACCACTTCTGAAAATGCCACCGCCGACAAATTAACCTGAAGACTTGGGATGATGTTAAAAAGACCAACTCGCGGACTTTTGGATGTTATACGTACTAACGATACACTTAAGAACGTTACTGAGCGGTTTAATATGAGGCCAAGACTCCACGCACGGTACGGATTGTTCGAAGTTACATTAGATCAATGCAAGAAAAACGTAGTTAACCAGGGTATGAAATTAAAGTTTTTGTTGGAGCCACTTGGCAACTCAATATTTCAAAGTGGTGGCCAGTTCCACAAAAAACAAAACCAAACTAAAAAACTAGAACAAAAACCAAAAGAAGGAGAAAACGGCAGGGGCACCCAACGTAGCCTGAAATTCATCCGATTGCTTCGAGTCGTTTTCTTCTCTGCGGGAGTAATAACGACTCGAAGTAATCGGATGAAATTCAGGCTACCGTAAGGGACATACAATTTTTTTTTCTGGCTTAGGCCATCCCCATAAAATGTTTCGTTTCCCATCGCCCTCCCTCTCGTGAAGGTGGGTCGGTCGGTTGGGAAAAAAAAAAAAAAAAAAAAAAAAGAATGAACACATGATTGCATATGAAATCTCACGTTTAGTCTGCAAGATATGATCAGATGGTAAAAGATGTATATTAACAGGACTATCAAATGTCTAAAAAGGCTACAAAAACGAAGTATCGATGATAATTTAAGACAATTGGTGTTAATAACACAAGATCGTGTGCATGTAAGTTAAAGTACTTGCTTCGTATAATTCTTTACAAGTGATTGTGGAATTTTTTTTTTTTTGTACTTTTCCAAAAAAATGGGTCGGTCGGGCGATGGGAAACGAAAAATTTTATGGGGATGGCCTTAAGTTATCGCGCGATAAGTTAAAATTATTGCGCGATAACTTGAGCAAAAAAAAATTGTATGTCCGTACCGTACTCTTCCCCGTTGCGTTATAGTATGAATCTGCAGGACACTTTCATCGTTTCTCTCTTTCAGCGGTCGGTTTCTTCCAATTTTAATGTCATGTAAGCAATTGCTGTGTCCTTGTTCGACAGAGATCAGTTTTGGCGGGAAAATAACGAGCAAGAAATGGCAAGAAAATTAGCTTTTATATTTATGTGGTAGACTTGTCTATTTTCGCCATCTCAATGATCACATGGTGAACTGCATGCACTCGCGATTCGTGCTCTCAACCACTTTCTGAACACGCTTTCATCCAAGATGGCTGCCGCAACGCCGTTGTTGCCGAGAAGAATGTAACAACAATGCTGTCAGGTTAGTTAACATAGAAACAGAACTAAAAGTGCTGAAGACGCAACTTGAAATCGCCTTCTTTACTTTTATTCGAGACAACTTTGGCACAAGGCTAGTGTAGTATAAATTAACTGGGGTCAATTTAATAAAACCACAGGTGTCCCAGACGTAGTATGTGTCACTGAATGAATATATTAATATTCATATGGACAAATTAATGCGATGAGTCGTCGAAACTCCCATGGACTAAAATAGTCCAAAAGTCTAAATATAACAAAATAAAGCTAAGATACCTTTAACTGAACATATCCTTGTCTTTCCTGGCCAGTTAAAGTGGCATTTTGTTGAGTTTTGCAATTGTAGGTACTATCCACTAAAGAAGAATTAAAGGCTGGCTACAAAACAAACGGACCATCTCTACGCAGAGACTGTAGCTCAACAGTGCACACTGCCATGTATGAATACAGCTGTCTTTCCTCGCCTCTTGCTGCTAGGAACATTTTACAGGAGAGACATCTGGGCCTAAACAACAGAAATTCCATACCGACAACACAAATCAATCTTTATAATTATGATTAATCTGGCACCTTGAACTTCCCCAAACAATAATTATATTGATCATTTCAGAAGCTATAATATATTACGTGTTATAAAGCACTTTTCACACAAGGTAACAAACAGTGACAAAAAGTGCATGTGCCAATGAAAAGTTGCTACACAACGTGACTGCCTTGAAGTACTATTTTGTTTTGAAGCACATGGTTTTTGTACAGACTATTCACTCCCAGTAAGCTCATGTCCTCTCAGAGAATTATTTGTTAAAGCTTGCTCTGTAATTTAGTAATACATCTGTATTAGTTTCCACATAATTATACAATAATGTGATAAGGTTGAATTTTTTTTTGTTTTTTTTTTTGCTCAGCAAAGGCCAAGAGGAGCCAGACACTATTGGCCCTGAGGGAGTAGAAAAACTCTGCAAGGACTTAGGAGTTGATCCACAAGATGTAAGGACCTTTCTATAACAACAGCAAACAACAACAACACTTTATTTCACCCCATAATATACAAAAAATTATAAAATTATGATGAAGATGGTGCATGTAAGTACTATTCTCTTTCTCCCACCTAGGGTTTTCAATATCTTTTTTTCATGATCATCTGGGTGAGCATAGTCCTGAATAGGACTGTCGTTGATAGTGACACACATTTGGACAACCTGAGCACTTGTCATCATCAGAGTCAAAGTGAGTTGTATCACATCAGTTGATGGTATAAAGATCTGGTTATGGAAGAATTGGCAGCTGTAAACAGGAAAGAAGTTGTACACAGCCCTATAGGAGGCTGTAGTGTGCTGGTTACCAGTGAAAGTAACACTTCTGACATTAGCACTCCTGCTTCCTGCCATGTAGCGAGTCCATTGTATTAAAGCATCATGGTGTTTTTTTTTTAATGTATACAGTGTTCCAAGCTCACATTTATCTGATTGTTCATACCCAATAACATCACAGTGTAACTGACAAATGCCTAATATCATTGTGACATAATTGACCAATGAGCTCAATAAACAGAATTTAATACCATGAAGTGACAGGATATCGTTGACTCTGAAAATGGCTACCACATAGATTGGCGAAACTTAAGTCACTGTCAACAACAGTCCTATTCAGGACTAACCTCGCCTAGATGAATTCTGTGGTATTACCATTCAAATGAAATCTCTCAGACAGAACGATTGTGCAGTGGTATTTTCTTCATAGGATTTTACAAAGAGAATTTTGAATTTTTTCGTTTTATTTTTTTTACCTTTTTACCGGTACGTGTACACTCAAGAGTGAAAGGGTGAATCAGCTTTCTTTCTTTCTTATTTTTTTTTCAGGGCCAGTCCTTATGGATGAATTTGCGGAGTGGTATCAACTAAAACACCCTCTTCAATCATCCTCTGCTTGAATATATTGCTTTACCAAAGAAATTTACGCCATTGAAGGAATGTAACAGAATGGATAAATAGCAAAATGGCAAAGTTTACAAGCTATTACCCAAGATAAGAGCATCACTTAATGTGCTATGCTATTTGACTTCATTGCTTTGGAGCTGAAGGTGGGCAAAAAGCAGTTGGAATGTGTTCGGAAAAATCATGTTTGCAGGATCACGAATCAGTATGTAATGTCTGTTTTAATGCATTTCAAACTGTGATGGGACAAAATTACAGTTCAAATAGAATTTATATCTGGACAATGATGCAGTTCTACTGCAAATATCCTGAATTTGTTCAAATTATATGCTTTGAGATTGCTTTACAAGAAAGCTATTGACCGCTGGCTTCAGATTTGACTTGTGAATGAAAGGGACGGGATGCCCATTGGAAAATAGACCCCTTAAAGAGAATGTGTAAAACCTGACTCCTAAGTAAGAGTTATACTAACTGTGCTAAACCGATGTGTGAACATCGGATACTGACCTCATGCAACACAGTATTACGGTAATGTAGTCTAAGCTGCTCGTGAGGTCTTTCCTGATAATTTCGTCCTTTTAAACATTTCTGGTTTGGGTTGCAAACCGATTGGCTTTCAGCTTCCGAGCAGCTGCTACATGACCCTGCTATTACAGCACATGGCTCTTTCTTTGTACTCAACCCTAAGAGATACTTGTATGGGTAAAAATTATTTGGTTTCCGTCCTGAACACCATACGTTACACTAAAATTAACGATTTACAACCGCAAGTTTGGCTGCAAGCATCTCTCTCTCTTTTATATGGAGTAACCCCCCCCCCTCAATTCGATAACAATTTCAAAAAGTAATGACTGTAAGATTGGAAGATGCAACTATCAGACGAGAAAACAAGAAGAGGAGAAAGGTCATTTAGCCCGGTTAATCACCAAAGAACCAGTGAGTAGGATCATGTTACCAGTAGCTTCTTTTTACCGAAATTGTTGTGATTTACAGTGCAATGACGTGTTTAAGGGGTTAAAATATGTCATCTGCGAAACACCAAATTTTCATTGGAGATGTTCGATGCTTTTTTCCTAGCAGATGTTTCTTGTAAGAACAATTATCGTATATTAATAAAAACATTAACACTTTCGTGTCACTTCCGTGTTAGAGTTTGTTTTCCTAGTGTCACTGAGAATAGAATATTCTTTTAGTGGGCTGTATTTACGAAATCTTCTTGGGTTACAGCATTTTTCCAGGTAAAAATGTTGTTTATTGCTGTGCCAACGGTAAACCTATACTCTGTTTGATGTTATACGTTGCAGTGTCGCCAAGATATGTGTGGTACAGTGTTCGCATGTAGTGGGTTATGTTAATTAAGTCAAAAACACGCTTTTAGTAAAACTAGTAATCAGGGCGAATAAAATGTTGCCCAACCTTTATCCGCCCTGCTAGTAATAACTAAAGGTTACGGAATGCGGGCAACAACGATGTCCTTTGCCTAAGTTTCACGTTACAGATGGTATAAACACGCGTGATCAGATTGCGTTCTATACATTCCATTCATTCGTAGTGGAAGTCCAAATGAAAGCTGGCTACGTACATGCGACGCATGCGTAATAACCTGCAGATTCGGACTGCGGGCTCCGCTTGTCGCCCGCAACAAAATGTTAACATAGATTAATAAACCAGTACATAAGCATCAAACTGAGCGTCTGGAACTTGCGACAAGCCAATTTATCCCCTGGACCAACTTTAATAGGAGAACTAGGATAAAAAGTCACTCCATAGACCCAGTAGACTCCCCCACGGTTTTTCAAGTTTTGTTTAAGACCAGTTAGCGAATATATTTTGACACTGCTGGGAAGATCGCCTTAAGATTAGGAAACTTATTAAGTTTAAAGGTGATACGTTATATATTAAAAGGGTGCGAAATGAAATTTTTCAGACGTTTGTGTGGTGGGGGCACAAATTTGTCCCCACCGTAAATATGTCTGTAAAACTAGGAGTAATCGGAGCTTAGGAGAGTGCGTTCGATATGTTTGTTGAGGCGGAGGGGTGGTTGCGATGTAGATAAATGTGATTATGGCATATTTTGAACGTAAGGGTTGCGTACAGCAAAGAACGTTTTCAAAAGATATCGTATGGTTCGGTGTCAAGTGCTTTTAATCGGAGGAGACATTGGCCAGTGTCGGACGTGTAAATGGCACATTTTGTTCTACTGGCGCTAGTTACAGGGCGCAGTTTCTCAAAGGCCGATTAGTTCTTAACCCGGGATTCTTTTTCTTTCTTCAAAAACATTTCTTCGGATAATTTTCTCTGTTATTTTTAACACCATCCAATCATCAACTTGTTGACAAAATCCAAAGAACGAACCATGAATTAAGGCAATCCAAAGAAAATTTAACTGGTTTGAACGCTTTGGACGATTCTGAATTCAAACTTGTACGCACTAACAATATCAAAACTTTATTCAAACCTTTGGAAACGTCGAGGACACAAGAATCACCATTAGTCCAAAAATTTTCCAAAGCGATTTGGTCGACGACGAACGTTGAATTCAAAAACTCCCTTATTAATTGCACAGGTCACCCAATAATGCACAGAACACCAAAAACAAATTAGGGGTTGCGTTCTCGTACCTCGAACGCAATTAGGCGACTTTGCATATCTATACTCTTCGTTAGTTGTTCACAAATCACGTTCAAACTTGACATTTTTAGTATAGAGCGTATTCACTCACGTGGCCAGCATCCATGCAAATTTATGGGAACAAGAGAATTTTTTACATACGAAGAGTCCAACTCTCACAGGATTTGCTTGGAACACCAATATGGCCGCCGTGAAGTCATGTGAATACGCTCAGCCGCGTTGACGGATTTTCGTTAAATGGTCCCAGTTCCTTTTAGGCTGGTCTCGCGATCGAACAAAATCAAGCGAAGTTAACGAAAATGAAATGACCAGCTGGGGGAAGAGTTTGTACCGGCCGGGCCTGATGCATGTGATCACATAAATCTTCTCCACTATTCTTGTGACCTCAGTAACTAATAACCCCATTCTATGATCATAGACCTCCTCAATATCGTGTTTTTCGCGGCATTTTCGTTTAACGCGAGCTTTTCATGTGTCAGTGTGATAGAAGTGATTTCTTAACGGGCAATTTTAATCAAATGTTTTCCTCAACTTTCTGTGCTTTTCGAATGAATGATGATTTTTGTGCACCTAGAAGTTTTTGAAGTTTGTATTCTCGCTTTTTCGG
>CALNXK010000022.1:3242500-3325000 GCA_942486035.1 Porites lobata | reverse complement strand
TTTAATTTATTTTTATTCTTGCAAAAAAGTGGGGGGGCTAAAGCCCCCCCAGCCCCTCCCTCTGCGCGGTCCCTGAGGTTTACGTCGAGTTGCGATTGTTAGGGTTAAATAGGCCTATTTTGTTGATGTGTATGTAGTTAGCATTTTTCCGTTCGATTAAAGACGTGTTAACTTCTAGCTGTTGGGCAGTTTTTCATTACTCTGACTCAGACTATATGCTTTTATATTTGATTAACGGCGACCTCATTACTAAATGTACGATTTAAAGGCAAATTATGCGTTTATGCCGCACAAACGCGATGCCAACAAACCAACTGTTGGCAGTTTTGGCCTAGAGTGCTTAGCTTGCACCGGGAGAGAATTACAGTGCTTCCCGCGACGGTTCAGGTTGACATTAGATAATAGTCGACAGAGCGGTAAGACAGTTGTGAATAAAACTGAAGGTAACGAGAGACCAGTTAAACAACAAAATAAGGTTAATTCTGAGTGCAATTCTTAACACGTCAGTACAGTAGTATTTACAACGACAAATAACGCTTTCCATTTTTTAACAGGTACTGCCTGAACATAAAGAAAAGAGAAACAATTTGCCTTGCAAGAAAGTCTTCAAAATAACAATAAAAGTACTGCCACGGTCCTTAACAAGGATATGCAGTCAACTCATTTGTGTGTCAGTCATTTATTCAGTATATACCAAACCTATGGTAAGTTCATTTTTTGCAAAACACAGGGTCTTCATGCAATTTTCCATTGTTTTAAACCGATTATTATTTTAGATAAATCTTGAGAACAGGTCGTTGAGGTGAAACAGAAGATCATTATTAGAAATACTAACCTACTGTTTCAGTTCAGTGATTTTTCTAAAACTACGGAAAAGTACGCGCTCGGTCATTATTCTTAATAAGTCCTCGAGGCTCAGCGATTAAGCTATATTTCTTTTCATGTTGCATCTTTCTTTCCAATAATTTTGACGTCAAGTTTTTGGTCTCTCTGAAAATTCTGGTTTGGTATATACACCAAGACGATTGCACCTTCTGATTAGTTATAAATTAAACCTCTTCGGTCGGCACAAACAAAAATATCCGAATCTAAAAGAAGTTTACGCTTTTGAATTCAGAAAAGAAAGTTCGGTTTCGTACATAAAACGAAACCTTACCTGAGAGCTAAATTCCTCAGCGTAAGCCAACAACAAAGAAAAGAAAAAAAAAGAAACATTATAACGTAAGAAACCAAGAGTGTTACAAAAAAAAGGAATAGAAATAAGATCAGAGACATACTATCCAACAGAACATAACAAAGACGCAAAGTAGGTAAAAAAGGGTAAGTAGCAAGGTAAGTCTATTTTTATTATCCTTAGCCCTGGGGACTAAGTGCTGCGCCCAAGGGGGGAGAGCCCTGGGGACTAAGTGCTGCGCCCAAGGGGGGAGAGCCCTGGGGACTAAGTGCTGCGCCCAAGGGGGGAGAGCCCTGGGGACTAAGTGCTGCGCCCAAGGGGGGAGAGCCCTGGGGACTAAGTGCTGCGCCCAAGGGGGGAGAGCCCTGGGGACTAAGTGCTGCGCCCAAGGGGGGAGAGCCCTGGGGACTAAGTGCTGCGCCCAAGGGGGAGAGCCCTGGGGACTAAGTGCTGCGCCCAAGGGGAGAGCCCTGGGGACTAAGTGCTGCCCAAAGGGGGACTAAGTGCTGCGCCCAAGGGGGAGAGAGCCCTGGGGACTAAGTGCTGGGGGGGGGGAGCCCTGGGGACTAAGTGCTGCGCCCAAGGGGAGAGCCCTGGGGACTAAGTGGGGGGGGAGCCCTGGGGACTAAGTGCTGCGCCCAAGGGGAGAGCCCTGGGGACTAAGTGCTGCGGGGGGAGAGCCCTGGGGACTAAGTGCTGCGCCCAAAGGGGAGAGCCCTGGGGACTAAGTGCTCCGCCCAAAGGGGGAGAGCCCTGGGGACTAAGTGCTCCGCCCAAAGGGGGAGAGCCCTGGGGACTAAGTGCTCCGCCCAAAGGGCCCTGGGGACTAAGCCCTGGGGACTAAGTGCTGCGCCCAAAGGGGGAGAGCCCTGGGGACTAAGTGCTCCGCCCAAAGGGGGAGAGCCCTGGGGACTAAGTGCTCCGCCCAAAGGGGGAGAGCCCTGGGGACTAAGTGCTGCGCCAAAGGGGGGACTAAGTGCCCTGGGGACTAAGTGCTCCGCCCAAAGGGGAGAGCCCTGGGGACTAAGTGCTCCCCAGGGGGAGAGCCCTGGGGACTAAGTGCTGCGCCCAAGGGGAGAGAGCCCTGGGGACTAAGTGCTCCGCCCAAGAGGGGGAGAGCCCTGGGGACTAAGTGCTGCGCCCAAAGGGGAGAGCCCTGGGGACTAAGTGCTGCGGGGAAGGGGGGAGAGCCCTGGGGACTAAGGGGGGGGAGAGCCCTGGGGACTAAGTGCTCCGCCCAAAGGGGAGAGAGCCCTGGGGACTAAGTGCTCCGCCCAAAGGGGGAGAGCCCTGGGGACTAAGTGCTCCGCCCAAAGGGGGAGAGCCCTGGGGACTAAGTGCTGCGCCCAAAGGGGAGAGCCCTGGGGACTAAGTGCTCCGCCCAAAGGGGAGAGCCCTGGGGACTAAGTGCTCCGCCCAAAGGGGAGAGCCCTGGGGACTAAGTGCTCCGCCCAAAGGGGGAGAGCCCTGGGGACTAGCCTGGGGACTAAGTGCCCTGGGGACTAAGCCCCCAAGGGGGAGAGCCCTGGGGACTAAGTGCTCCGCCCAAAGGGGGGAGAGCCCTGGGGACTAAGTGCTCCGCCCAAAGGGGGGAGAGCCCTGGGGACTAAGTGCTCCGCCCAAAGGGGGGAGAGCCCTGGGGACTAAGTGCTCCGCCCAAAGGGGGGAGAGCCCTGGGGACTAAGTGCTCCGCCCAAAGGGGGGAGAGCCCTGGGGACTAAGTGCTCCGCCCAAAGGGGGGAGAGCCCTGGGGACTAAGGGGGGGGAGAGCCCTGGGGACTAAGTGCTGCGCCCAAGGGGGGAGAGCCCTGGGGACTAAGTGCTGCGCCCAAGGGGGGAGAGCCCTGGGGACTAAGTGCTGCGCCCAAGGGGGGAGAGCTAGTTTTAAAATTAGCAAGTCATTACTTTTTCCACTGACTTGGAAGCTTTTTGGAACAGTAGGTTATTATTCTTAATAATTTGACCTTCTGTTCCACTTCATTGACCTGTTCTACTATTTATCATGATAACTAGTTCAAAACAAAGAAAATGTGAATGAAGTCCCAATTAACTGACTGCTATGCAAAAATGGAACTTACCACCGGTTTGGTATATACTGAAATAATCAACGAGACAACTGAGTTGGCTGCCCTGATATCCCTGTTAAGGACGGTGGCAGGACATTTTATTGTTATTTTTAAGGCTTTCTTGCTGGTGAATTATTTTGCTCTTCACAATGGCTTTGCATGCCTGTTAAAATGAATGGAAAGAGTTATTCGTCATTTTAACTACTTCCTTGTTTTGCGACAAAAGCATTGCTCTGAAACCCCATTTACAGGCACAAAAAAAATCCGCACGGCACGCCAAATTTTTGGCACCGTGCTTCGTTTACCCGGGAGGTAGTCTCGGCACTCCTAAAATTTTGAGCACTGGTGGCATATTATTTTTGGGACCGATACGTTTACACGTCGAAAATTGGGAGTGCCGTGCCCGATTTTTAAGCGCGTGTAAATGGGGTTTAAATGTACAATTTTGCCTCGAGTTTAACTGGTTTGGCTTTTGTTTTTCACAACTGTTCTGCCCCTCTGTCTAGTCTTTTATTGCAGGCTGATCCTTCTTGAAAAAGTGTCCGCAGTATTCCCCTCTCATATCTAAAAGTATGTGAGCAGTCGCACGCCAAAGTTTTTGAACATGTTGTTAACCTGAGATCAGGCTCTATTTTCGTTTCGCTTTGAAAATTACATTCCGGCGGGCAAGGCGAAACAGCCATTAGAGAGAATGTATGAGAACCGCTAAAATTGGGCCTGATCTCAGGTTAACATGTTGTCGAATTTACCTCCCTCCGTAATCACTTTCATATGACGAAAAATAATTTTCTTGAATTACATGTAAATCATGAATTACAACAGCAAATGCAGAGACTATCACACAAGCAATCATCTGAACAATGAACATGGGCCAGGGAGAATATCAAACAATAATCATGGACTACTCAGGCATGAATTAGACTCCCTATGTATAGTCATTTTGATAGCAACAAGCCCATTATTTGAAGCATCATGGTATACAATCCCCAAACGAACTGTAACATAATTATTGAACCCCGCTCTGTTTTGGGTTCTTTCGGGTGTCGTGTTGGAAATGTCTTATAAAGTTAATTTTCATGTAGTAGGTTCAGCTTTGCAGAATTCAATGTGTCTACTTGTATTTGAACCCCAAAATGAGGCTAGTTTGACGGGTGGTCAAGATTTATTGGATCTCGAAAATATGTCATTCAAATATAAAAAGGCAGATAATGTAAAGAAGTCGTCATTTATTGCTTTCTTTTCATTTCCTCACCACAACCTAACTTGTGTCACAGATCGTCTGAAAATCCGGCTGTAATCCAGGTTGTCGCTAAGTGATTCCAGGAGCACATTATGAAAAGAAAAAAAAAACTGCAGTTTGGCGATCGCTTCGAATATAAAATTGACAACGTGACCAGAGTATCAGGCCCTCGTTAAAGACTAGGCGGGGGGGGGGGGAGGGGATTTCAAACGACAAAGCGGAGAAGGGTGTTTCCCTTTGATACCGTTCTTGCCTCTCCTTTCTCCCTCACCCCCCTTCCTTTAAAGAAATGCCTTATGATCAGAGCTAATCAGCGCTGGCGCAAATTAGCCAACCAAAGAAAGTAGTTTTTGATTTTGTCTGAAAAAGAAGATTTGTTGTTTTTGAGTTTTCCAGCTGCAGTGCGAATTTCACTTTCAGAAACAGTTTCCTTAATTTTATTTAGACCCTGGAAAATTACTATAGTTTTTCACTTAAATGATTAGAGTAAATGGAACGAAGGGGATAAACTTAAAAGCCTAAACGTTAACTTATTGCTGAGAAAAGAAATAAAATAAAATTTCCTGTGGTATCCTGATTTGTGCCTTTTTCTGATGTGAGCTTGGGCTGGCCGGGGTTGTAACTGAACCACTTTTTTCCTCGAATGGTTTGGGTTTATCATGTTTATATCACCTGAGAAGAACCGCAACAAATTTAATCTTCTCTTGCTGCGTGTATTCTGTGTAAACACGAATATGCTTTGGGCGTTAGATTTTATTATATTTTGCGCCCTCCAGACAAAAAAATAAGGACCCTGTTCCATATACCTATAGTAACAAGATTAACTACCGTTTAAAAAAATAACCAAACTGCGTGGGTAGGCGGCATTTTTTTGTTAAGTTGTCTTGGATGTGAAGAGCCTTTTTGGTGGTGAATAATGATGCAATAATGGTCAATAATATTTGTAACGATTATTCTTGCTCATAAAACCATGAAGTGTTCGTCATCCAAGCATGTTACCACTGGCGACCCAACGCATCATCGATAAACACCTCTGTCCCAACAAAAGACACAGACTAGAGCATGTGACACGTATCGACCAATGGGACGAGCGGAAGGAAAATTTACGTGAGCTTTTTCTAGTTATGAGGTCTTCGGTCGGTGCATGATACATGCCGAATTTTATGACAAGGGTTAATGAACTGCATTTTCCTCCTTTGTAGTTGTTCGTAAATATTAAAGGAGGACGCTCCTGTACTTTAGGTACAGGTTAGTTTAAACCAGTGATGGGTTGTTGCGGAAAAAACAGCGACGATGGTGGAAGAAGCGATAATATGGAGATGGATGGAGCAAAAGGAGGGAAAAATGGTGGTGGAAAGTGGGGTAAGCTGTTTGTTCATGCTTGTGATTTGAAGGTTCATAAGTAGCATGGAGAAATCTGTGTGAATCTGTTTTAGGGGCTTCGGTCTTATTTACATATTTCAACTTAGGTCTGCAAAAGTTCTTTCACCGCTATTTTTCGACGAAAAATATACTTAAGCTCAGATCATGGAAACCTTTTGTACGTTAAGCAAATAAAAGTGAAAAATGCTGTGACGCTTTGCTTCTTAACTTAATTTTTTACCCACGAAATATTCTGTAAAGCGCCTGTGTTTCCCTCTTTGCGTCATCTTGTTTGTGTTACGCCTTGTTTGTTTGCAGTGAATGAGTGAATCGCACTAGCCTTGGTGCAAGCCCTCTAGAAAACTTCCTTGTTAGCAGTATTTGTTGATAAGATAACTTTCACTTACGCCATATTGGTGAGTGGGAGCAAACAACCCATCGAAAAGACGCGTTTAATATCGTGATTTATGTAGCGATTCCTGTTTTGAGAGCGATTTTAAGTGAAGGTAAAATATCAGCAATGTGCAAATTTACAAACATTTTGTGTAAAAAGATATGATTAGAGTTTTGATTTAAATGTATGACAACTTTTTTACATGTAGCATGTCTAGTAACGTAACTGTCTTGTTTGCATCTGTTGTAGGAAAACCTAAACCATTCGATCCTACATTTAATGGTCCAATAAAAAACAGGTAAAGTGCTTGGTTAATATAAAAATGATTTTCTGTAAAAACTGAGTCGTTACATCACTTATTTATTTGTATTTAATATTAGTCTAATTGTTGTTATAATTAGTCTTATTTTATTTAGTATTAGCCAGGCTACTTAGGGAAAACTAAGAAAGGTATTTCTACAGTGTCAATAGCATCCTGACAATAGAGATCTCACAATACACCAATAGAGACCTCACAATACACCATTTCTGGTGTTACACTTAACCATAGCTGTAGTTATGGGTAGACTGCTTCTTAGGCTGGTTTAGCCTGCGTAGCAGGCACTTGGTAGTAATGGGGGTAAGAAAGACCGGGATGCGTGAGGAAGACACGCAAGGGGAGAGGGAGTGTCTGCCCGAGAGGCTCATGAAAGTCATTTTTACGTGCTTTCTGAGAATGCGGAAGGTTCCTATTGGTTAAGAGGCTCCCAAGAGGATAAGTGTTCACATTAGGTGAGAATACTGTCAATCAAAGAAAACACGAGATTGCTTGTACACATGTAGTACATGGACGGATAAGGCAGTGAAGGTCCCGGGGGCACTTGGGTATTTTTTGGGTGGGTATGTGCCGCCCGGGACTCCAAATTGGCACCCCGTTCCAAAAAAAATTTCCCCTAAAATTGATACCCCGTCCTAGAATTCGCCCTAAAACTGATACCCTGTTCTAGAAATGGGCCAATTTTTTATACTCCGTTCTAGGGTGCAAAAGAGTACAACAGTTTGCTTGTTAACGCATTGAACAGTATTTTTAAAAGCAATCTGTCCTTGAATAATTTCAAATGGCTGCTTACAAAACTGGAGCTTTCGTGCATTCGAAATATTATACCCCGCTCTAGAAAACGCCTCTGAAGGTCTTTTATTTCTCCACTAAATGGTATAATCAAAGTTCAGTTCTTGGAGGTCACTTCATTGGGACTATGTGGCTGTAATCTAAAAGAATGTTCAAATGGTACTCACAAAGGAACGATTTGACATCAAATACGCATTAGCAGAAGTGGTGACAGACAAAAGATGTTTTGAATCGTTGAAGTGAAGATCAGAGGAAAGATTAATTATATGAAGGAAGATCATCACAGTTATATATGCAAATTTGCAGGAGTTATACCAGTGCAACGCTCTACCAATAATGATTGTTCAATTCTTTGTTCATTAAAGAAATTGGCAGCTTGCATTGTTGATGGAACACATACCGTCAAGACCTGGACAGGATTGATGAAATGAAACACTTTCCACCGGGGGGAATGAATTTGAAAAACCTTTCGCTATTGTTATTATTTGCTCGGAAGCATCCTGATGTCTGATGATAATGTCTCGTTATTGCAGCCTATAAAAACGTGTCGGTACAGTTTGTGTTCTAAAGTTTAGGTCCGCGTAGTAAGACATGTCTGCTCCAAAAACAGTAAAAACAATGGTCATTTTCCATGTCATTGTGATCTTTAATGTCTGTACAGTTGTGATTTTGTAATCTCAGAGAACAATATTTAGCTTTTTATAAACACAGCATGCATTGTTTAAAAAACATCCATTTTGACTCTGTTTTTTCGTATTTATTGTGCCTTTGGTCAACAATGATTTAATGCTTTGTGTTTATTGTTAGTTTATTGCTCCATTGCTCTATAATCAGATAACCTAGCTGATCTTTGTAACAGATTTATTTAGACTGAGGATATAAATGTTCAATGCTTTGGTACACTTTGCTAGTGTGAGGCTCTAACATCTAGCCTAGTAGTAGAACAACCAATCAGAGTGCAGCATTGATAGTAGACCACTAGTTGGGTTTTACCAATGTATAATATACTCCCGCAAACAATGTAGTCTTCAGCAATCAGCTTTGCAGATATATTTTGGAGGGAGCATGGCCAAGCAGTCAGAGCACTGTTCTCGGTAGTTCTGAGTTCAAATCCTCGGCCACACTTGTAAAATAGTCGACTGGTTCTCCTCCTACCAGTTGGGATTTTTAACCATGTTATGTTCCATTTAAATTATTTGTTTCCTTATCCCTGAAAAGTCCCATAAGGGGATCGGAGAGGATAATATTGCACTTTTTAAAATTATTTTTTGCTTTCATTATATTTAAATTTCTGAGGTGTGTGATAGCTCTTACACTCTTTCCTTTTCTCACCCTTTACCTGTGAGTCAAAAGTTTGCTCACTGGGTTAACATATGTTTAAACTCATTGCTAATGATGAGCTTGGGAGCAGGTGCCTTAAAGGGTTAGTGGGGGGGTCAAATGCAACAAGCAGAGAGGAGGTATCCATGGCAACCCTGGAAGCGGGAACCACCCCAAGAGCGGCCAGTAACTGGCACCATCGCACTAAATAAATTCAGTGGTGATACTTACCTGAGAAAATACTTATGAAACCACCAGGCAGGCAGGGAGGAGAGAGAGCAAGAATCCGCAATGATTTGCAAGAAGGCAAAAATTGATGCGCTACGATCAGCAAGTAAAGCTGCAGTGCAATGCAACACTAGCAAAATAACACACAAGGAGCCTTGCAATTCTCTGAGGGCTGCCCTGTAGGTCATGTACTGGAGTGGGCTAAGACCGCTGGCCAACTCACTCAAGTTTAACTTTGCCTAAATGATATTTAGCCACATTAATTTTATACTCTGCATATTTTTTTAGGAGTTGCACAGACATTATCTGTTGTATTCTCTTCGTCCTATACATTGTTGGGATGGTAGCCCTGGGCATATTTGGTAAGTCATTCCTACACTCCTTTACTTTTTTTGTCCTTTTCCAGCTAGCTGCAGGCTGGTGATGTTTTTTCTTTCACTCATGTCCGTTCAGGGGCACCCAGTGACTGTTTTCTTTAAAATATCTGTTTGAAGGAGCACATGTTACCTTGAATTTTCTATAAGATAAGAAAGACAAAAAATTTCTGTATAATTGATCCATTCATCTAAGCCATTCAGAGTTTTTCTTCTAACTTTCCTCCAATTTTCGAAAGTCAATTTTTCTCATTTACTCCCAAGATTTGGCAATCATTGGAAAAAAAGGTCACCTGAAAATAATTTCGGTATAAAAAAAATGTCCCCGGATGTGTTGTAATGAAAGTACATGGTTACTCCATGTCCTCACAATTTCGAGATGGCCAAAGCACCCCTAGAACATTTAAACAGATAGATAGCATTTAGGGCAGCTACAAATTAATAAAACATATTTCTAAAGTATAGAGAAATCCATTATTAGACATTTCTGACTTGTTCATAAAGATTCGTTTGTGGGGTGCCCCTGTCCCTTTTATACCAAGTAATAATCCAAATATAATTTATTTTACATCATTCAGCTATCTTTGTTTTCTACAGCTTACATTAAAGGCAATCCTTACAAGTTGCTTAATTCAGTTGATTCTGATGGTAAGTACATGTAACTAGTTTGTTATTGATAAGCTCATACACTTGCAAAATAATGGGCTAGATCAACATAATGGTGATATTATTTTGTTTCATATGAGGCTAAATGAATTTAGGCCAGGGGTCAATTTAATAAAACTTTACAAGACTTAGTGTAATTTACAAGTGCAGCTATTGTTTTCAGACTCTAAAACAAGGCTGCACTTCTCTCGCTTGGGCGGGAAGATGAGAGACCCTGGGAACGAGGTTGCTAAACCCCAATCACAAAACTGGGTGCCAAACACTACCCCTAACCTTACAAGAAAGCTAACCATTTGAAATAAAGGCTTTACCCTAATCACTGAAATGAGCGCTCAACCGTAATCACTGAAACTGTGCTTTGGCCATAACCTTACAAGAAAGCTAACCATTTGAAATAAATGCTTTTAAACCCTAATCACTAAAATGAGCGCTTACTAAAATGTGACTTCATTTTACACCGTATTTACAAGGAGAGGTACAAATAACTGAGAAAGAGTTAAGTATTAAAAATTTCTAACTAGTTTGAAAAATTCAAACTGGTTTAAAAAAATTCAAACCAAAGATTAAATTTGAACCACAACATAGCCCAGTGGCAATTGTCTCAGCTGAACAGATGTCGAACCCCGTTGAGGTCAGCTCTGGTTGCTTATGCTTGTAAAGTGTTTCTTGATGAAGTTTAATATTTGAATAATGCTATATTCTGGTCAGATGAATGTGTACATGTAGATCATTCATTTACATGTCTGGGGGATGTTTGTAAACAGTGAGTACTGTAATAGTAAAAATGTCATTTTTAATAGTCAAACCTGTCCTTACGGGCCTTTTCATAATAAGGAGACCTCTTTGTCATGGACTCTTGCAGTTCTTTTGGCCCCAAAGACATACAGGCGAACAGCTCTTTTCCCTGTCCTTTTCAGGGTTGGTGTCCATACTAAGGGAGCTTGAATGTATTGATTATTAACCTATTCATATTACAACCACCCTAGTGCAGATCCATGTCTCTTGTGCATGCCACTTGTGACAACATCAGTCTTAATGGTCACAACGTTGACATTCAACTTGAGTAGGGGGAAGAGATCTTTTAAACCATATACCAGAATGAGCATGATTCAGTCAAATGAAGAAAAAATTTAAGGCAAAAACCATTTAAAATTGACCTTAATATTTTTAGGAAAAACTTGTTCCTCTACCCACCTGCACTTCCTTCATGTACTCTAACAGTCTCACGGAAATGAAGACTCATTAACGTTCAGCAAAAAGATTAAAGAAAGAAGGGGCAGCAAATAGAAAAAGAAGCGGGGAATAGAGAAAGAAAAGTAGAAAGTCAAGAGGCAGTGCTATAATTTAAAACCCAAAAACTATCTCAAAATTTTTGCCTTTTGCACATGTCAAAACTTCAGAAGCTGACATCTAGCATCAGGATATTACAAGATTCAGTGCTTAACAACAGCAGCATTTTGTGCAGTTTTGCTTCTTTTTGGTTAGACAGTGGCCAGAAACAGCTTGACTGGCTGTGAAAGGTGTTTTTCTTAAGAATTTTCAGGAGTGGGCTTTATGTACTGTAAATGATCCTTAAGCTTCTATGTTTTATTCCAGGGTCCTGGGGTTAAATTTTAATGCTGGTTTCTTTTTCGTTTGTTCAAATGCATTTTTTTTTGGATAATTTTTTTTATTCTTTTTAGAGCATGGAATCATTGAATTGTAGACAACATGAATTAAACTGAATTTGCCTTTAAAAGGTTTCATATATAAATTCAATCTTTGCACTAACCCTGGGTTAACCCAGCTTTGAACCACCTGGCCCAGTGCTGCAAGGTGCAATGTGACAATCTGCTTTGTATGGGTACATGTATGTAACTGCTACACGTTCATATTCTGAGTGACCAACCATGCAGGAATGTGATGTCATGTGAAAATTGTCAATGATATTGAAATATATCCTCTTGTTTGCTCTAGGGAATATATGTGGTTATGATTCAAATGTCAGGTATGTCTTTACTTGTTTGAATTTAAAAATGAATGGGTGTTTAAGTAAATTGTATTTATGAAACAAAAGATGTGAATTCCAACAAAATTTAAGGAAAATATATTGGTATCTCTATTATAAAAGTATGTTCACAGCTGTGCTGATATTTTTTTCAAGTACAATGTGGAAGCAAAAGTCAGTTTTGCAGGATGTACAGCATTTATAGAAGTGTTAAAAATTAAATTGATAATAATATTTTTTTAAATAAAATACATGTAAGCTGCTTTGCTGTTTTTATTTCATGCTGATGCAGATCACTGTGAAGTGAACATATGTGTATGTGGCATTTTCCCTTGGTAGCCGGTCATTTTGATAAAAAGTTAATTCAATACAAGTCATCTTTATACGAAGTCAAGCAGTGAAAATATTGCACAAAGATGTCAATCACTTCAAGTATAGTACTGTTTGTGTGTGAACAAGAAAAACGTTTTGGGTGAATTTTTTTTCGTTCTTTAAGCCAGCTACATGAAACTATTAACTGCAACTCGACTAAATAAACTAGTAACCATTCCCTTTGCTTTTTAAAAATGTATCCCCTAGGAAAGAAAAGAGTGACATCTTGCTGCCAGTCTAATCTGTGACTTTAACATGCTCTTTTACAGAGATCTGCCCAAACTAGTGTTCTTTGACTTGACAGAGTGCATTGCTTCAGTAACAGAAGTTTCAACAAAATTATTTGGGGCATCCTGCCCAACAAAACAGGTTAGATTTTAAAATCTCTGATACATACTGTTCTGGTTAGAGATGTGTTTTCAACATTTGCTTTCCATGAGGTCAGTGTGGGCTAGGGTAAGTTTTGGGACTAAATTTGGGTTGCTCCAGGGAAAAAAAGATCAGCTGTAACACAATAAAATAATGCTGTATTTTTGTATAAGCTATGATTTGTCAAATAAAGTATGTTGTGGCTCAAATTTTTACTATTTTTACCTTTTGTTTCAAGGACACCTGCATGTTAAGAAAATATATTGTTCAACTTTTGATTAGCTTTTTGAGAAAAGGCCGGTGTAGATATTCTTCCTGCAAATAACTCGAGTTAGCTTATAAACCTGTGCAAATATCTTTAAAGTGCTCAGTTTGAATATGTTTGTTTGTTTCCAACTTTTTTTTACTAACTGAAATGGTTTTATTATTTTAGCGCTGTGCAAAGCAATGTCCAGACCAGAATGCATTAGGATATAACGTGAATGTATCAGATCTTGTCTGTGATTATGATCTCAACTTTGCTGGTCGTACCCCAACCACACTGGTAATTATGTCATTTACGTTTTGTTTATTTACAACAGTGCATGGTCAGATTCTGTATCACAGGGTTTTTGCAGTTCATGGAAAATCTTGAAAGTCATGAAATTTGAGAATTTCATTTTCCAGGCCTGGAAAGTCATGGAATTTATTGTTGGTTCTGAAAAGTCATGGAAAATTTAAGTTATGTTTCGTACAGCTGTAGGCTAGTTACCAGTTGCAGATGTCAAAGCAAGGACAATGTAGGATAGAGGTGAAAAATTTAACAGCGTGAATGGCACACATATTGTTGGACACCAGAATTTGTGTCTCTTGAACTGAGTTAGGTCAAAAAATACCCTAAAACAAGGAAGGTTTTGAAAATTTTCGAAATTTAACAGCTAAACATAAGGCCATGGAAAACGTGGAAACGTTGTGGAAAAATTCATGGAATTAAGTCATAAAATTTGAAGAGCTTAATTAAAGAGTATGAACCCTCTATAATCGTCTGGTTAATCTAATGGTTGATGGGATATTTATGGACAAAAGTGGCGTTACATGTATTTAGCCAGCATTCATTTGGACTTCCACTGAGAATGAACGAAATGCCTAGAACACAATTTGATCACGCGTGTTTGGACCTTCTCTCACTCGTAATCTGATCATGCGTGTTTTGACCATCTGTCGCGTGAAACTTACACAAAGCACATTGTTGGAGCAAAAATGTTTTGACCTTCAATCGTTGTTGCCTGCACTCTGTAACCTTTGGTTATTACTAGTTACATTTTGTTGATATTCTAATTATTTATATGAGGCTGCTATTTGGATATACTTATCTTCTTCTTGTGGCGTTAACAGGAATTAATTGATTTGATCAGAAACAAGAGATGTGCCCCTTACTACCTCAAGAGCTCTGATGGTATGTCCTTTCTTACTTCAAGATATATGAGGATAAAAATCTGCATTTGTGTGCACCCTAACTCAAGAGCTGTCAAATTTGACATCAGGAACAAAATTAGCAAACAATTTGGGCAGTTTTGGTCCTTTTTGACTAGACAGTCAGACTAGAAAAGGGCTTGACTAGCTTCAAATGGCATTTTTGGCAAAATTTCCAGTGACAAATCAATAATGTGTGGAAGTTTTACATTAGTGTAAGTTGCATTGGTAGTTATTATATTACGTGTATCTCTAGAAAAAGCTCTTTTGCTCCCGATTTCTCAAACCTTCGGTTTTTCTGAAATTCCTGATAATTCAAACCAAACCTGATTTCTCTTCACCAGTCAAACACTGTAATTTTACCTCCCCCCCCTCAGTTTTCAAACCTGATAATTCAAACCAATTTCCTTTTCTGAAGGTGATTCAAAAATCTGGATTCTACTGTATAAATATTATGTTACAAATAAAAACAAGTGACATGGAGCTACAATTAGTGAGAAAAAAAATCAATCTGCACATTTTGCTTTGAATAAAACCACACTGATTTCTCTTCTCTTTTGTCAGTTCTCAATCGCTGTATACCAACAGTTGTTGGAGATGCGATAACTTCAAGCCTTCAAACTGCATCTGGGCAAAATGTATCTACTGCTGATGTTGAGGAAGGGTCACTGTAAGTTGTAACAGTCTGTCAGAGCAGTAAAACATAAATTTATTGTTTATTTTTCTTAAAATATTTTATGGCGCTGTACAAAACAAGTACAGTAATTATTAGGATTCGTATCAGGCAACAGGGGTGACTGAAACAGATTGCAAATTGGAGTTTTTAAAATTGCTCAGCCTAACCACTCTTTAAACCTTGTCCCTGTTGTTTAGTGCTAGAGTTGATAAAATGCCTAGGAGGCATTTCCAATGATGCAGTGATTCTGTCATTTAGAAGAAACTTCTTCACTTAATGACAATGTTAAGTTTTAAATGAAGGATGATCATCGCAGTTACATAGTATTACACAACTTTTGCAGTTTTGAAAAGAAAGCCTAAACAAAATTCAGGCTTGTACGGATTCAAACCCTTGACCTCTGCGATACTGGTGCAGCGCTCTACCAATTAAGCTAGCAAGCCAACTGGGAGCAACTCGTTGAATTGGTTCGTTATAAACCCGTGAAAGGATGATGATGAAGTTTTGAATATATGAAAATCATGTCTAATCATATAATGTTAAGTTTCGTAGCAAGTAATTCACAATGCTCAATGATGGACTAAATTCCCAATTTAGCCCTACATTTCTTTTCTTAATATTTCCCAACTAGAGCTGTGCAAGCATTACTCAACCTGCAGAATGTTGGCCAAAAGGTTAGTCGTTAAAAAATGCTTTAGCCCTACCACACAATTCTTGTGATCGAGAGCCAATTGGAATTCACTGCTGTCAAACAACATGCAACTTGTTCTTTGCTTGTTTTTGCTAGGTAATAGCAGATGTGCAGGAATCATGGTACTGGATTCTAGCGTAAGTAACAATCATACTAAAAGGATTATTTTAAAATGTACTTGAAAGTAGTTTTCTTAAAAGCGTTTGGCTTGCAGGGGTTGTTGATGGTCAGCGCATATTTTATTTACTAGTGAAAGGGCTAAATACCAAAAAAATGCTGCTTCGTTGTAGTACAAAATCGGCATCAAAATGTGAACTTTGTTCCAAATCCAAACAAACTTAGCACTATTTGGTTTTAAGAGGGCAGACCATAGATAATATAGCACTTTGTTGTATACATGTCACTAACAGAGAATACTCACTTCTGTAAATTTGTGCTGAAACAGGGCTATGGGGATTGCCATGGTTGCTTCATTCTTATACATTATTGTCATGAGGTATGTACTAGATGATAGTCCTCTTAGACTACCAGTAGTAATCTTCCACCTAGTCTCACCTACAGTAAATTGATTGTCATTCCTCACCTAAATAATCACGGTTCATTTTTTTGTCATCAAGCAGTTTGCGACTTTCATGTTCCTCATTATGCAAATTGTTATCCCCACAAATGTTGGATAAGTACACTGTTTTTTATTTCCCTTGGGACTGACAATTGCCCTTTGAGAAATTGAGTGTTCACAAAATTTATGCAAAACTATGTTTTTTGTTATTTTTATTTTCAATAATTTCCATCATTTGTTTTCTCATTTGTTTCAGGTGGATTGCTGGACTTCTTGTTTGGGTATCAATATATGCCATTCTGACAGCACTTGGATTCTGTAAGTTGTTTTCAACTTTCTTTAAACATGAAGTACTAGTACAGTTCATACCATAATGTATGGCATTATTCTGCAGGGCTGCATGCATTTTCATCATCAGGGGAAAGTCAGTGGAAAAAACTTGGTGATTCACTGGTTGCCAACCCTGAAGGAACAGCTGACATTTTGGGATGCCATCAGTGGTTCCATACTGATGACATGATGACTACTCAGATCTCACTTACTAGTGCTTCTTATTGGTTGAAGCAAATTTTCAACCAGTCTAAGGCACCACTCAGATTTGGGTAGTGGCACATCATCACTATGGCATTTCTGTGCTTGTTCCGCAGACATCATTTTGCAGGGAAACCACCGGGGGTGAGGAAGGAGGAGGGGGGGGGGGGTGTTGTTGGACTAACTTTTGCTGGGTATGTGCTGCTGGTCTCTCAGAGCCCTTGGCCCATTGTAGTCTATTCTGTGGCCAATTATAGACCCCATCTTAGTCACTTTTGGGCAAATAGGTAATTTTCACGATCCCAACTTGGTCACTTTCTATTTATGTTTTTGTAAGGAAATAAAAGACTTAGAATAGTCAATAATGTAAAATTGGAGGCAGTGAGTGCAGGAGGCAGGAGCTGAGTGGTTAGAGCTCTGGACTTGAAATTCAGAGGCGCTGAGTTCAAGTCTCGCCCTGATGGATTTAAGCTGGATTTGGACACGGTTGTCCCAAGTTCAAATTCGCGGACATTCTTGTAAATAGCCAGCTGGTTTGCCTTTGGCCTGTTGGGATTCTTAAGTGGATTGTTGAATTAAAATTTACATTATTTGTTTCATGCATTTGCTCAGCCTCACTAGCATCAGTGCTTTAAATACTGTCAAGGGTAAATATCAGAATTATTATTATTAAATGAGCCTGCAATCAGGCTCCTTTGTATCTTGCGATAGTTAGCCCCTTTTTCCCTGAATGGAGAGCCTGTTCAAGAAGTTGCAATTGGTGAAAAGTCAGGATTGTTTTTTTCTCTGTTCTGTGTGGGAAAGCTGTTCATTCCTTTAATCTTATTGCTCTCAAGTGATAATAAACTAAGATTCTCTTTCTCTGTTTGTAGTATCTTTGCATTTTTGTACAATTTATTATCCTTTTTCAGCTATATACTACAGTTGGACCAAGTACAAGGAGATTTCAACCCAAGGGGAAAATGCTACAAGTATATTTTTGACTGTTTCCTTTGGCCTTGACAGTGTTGCCAACAGTGAAAAAACATGGTTCTGGCTAAGTACGTATAATGTATTTTTTATATTGAAGATCGGATTAGTTAAATAAATAATGTAGGTAATATCATGTACACGTACTCACCTGGGAATACTGAAATAAAGTTGTTGTTGTAGAGTAGTTATTGTTCTTTGAAGGCCTGAGGAGCATAACGAAACTTTTCTGGCTGTAGAGGCAACATCATTATTTTTGTGTATATCTATATCTTGCTTCCGGGATAGAATATTTGCTTCAAAAACTAGTGGTTCCCAGTTTTTTTGCATTTTAAAAACCAGTGCTTCTTGGGTTTGCTAAATGCTTATATTCAACAGGCTGATATAAGTCACGACTTTTCGACCTCTCGAAGGTCATTTTCAAGTGCGAATAAAAATATGAAAAGTGGCATAAATATATTACGAATGGTTAAAAATGGTTTAATAGGTAAGAATACTTTGAACAAAAAAATGCGATAAAATATGTCAACGATAAGTGATGAAATGTTTATACAGTTAAAAAAAGAATAAAATAAGACAGCAAAGTAATAATAAGGCTAGTTAAAACCGATCTAGACAAATAATTTTGAGCGGATGGAATCGCACTGTTTGTTTAGTATGGGTTTCAGTTCTTTGATAAAAAAAGTATTTCAAAAATAAGGCAATCAAGTTTGCTCTGGCACTTTCTTAAAATTTTCAAATTCTGCACAATGTCATTTGGGGACACATTGTGCTGATCCCTGAGGTTGTTTTTTTATTCCAGTTCCCTTGTGCTCTTTAATTCGCTGGGGAAGGTGTCGTTGCGACTTTTTATCACGAATATTAAAGTTTCATTTTTTTTATTACAGCTATCATCCTTAGCGTAATTCTGGGAATTTTGGTTTTAATCCTTCTTGCCTTGTACAAGAGGATATCCATTGCTATTCAAATTATCAAAGAAGGCAGCAGGTGAGCTTGTAATATCTAACCTTTACCATGATCTTCATCTAGATTTGGCGTCATCAGGACACCATTAACAAGTTGAAGCATCATCCAATTTTAGTGTTGTTTTTTACTATTGTGTACAAGAAAATCACTGTCCTTTTTTTACTTACCCAGTCAATGTATACTTCTTTACATGGAGGAGACATTTTTAATATTCGAGGCTGTACTCTAAGAATATAAATCGTAAGGGAGCTCAATGCTCTGAATCTGTAAAAATCAGGTTGCCCAGCATGTGATTTCTATGCAAAAACTAAGATTTCCTAGTTGCCCAAGAACAAAAGTTAGACATCACGGGCCACTGAGCGCTGCTAGAGTACAGCCCTAATATTCTGTTTATCATACTATGTCATTTATTATCATCTGATGTCAAGGGATTTATAAAACCTACGTGCAAATGGACGCAACAACTCCCAACTTTGTTGGCATAGCTAAAAGTTTGACCAGTTTCAAACTTTGCGCAACAAGTCCCAACAACATGAAACAGGGTGTGCAAACGGAGGCAACATATAACATCCAACAATGTTGGGTCCGTTTGCAAGAGGCTTAATACATGCATTGAGTTAGACATACACATCAGTCCGATCTAAGTCTTGAAAGTGTCGCTTAAACCTGGATTTTGTTTTGGTGAAAGCATTTTAGCCTTTCATGTCCTACATTAACAGTGCAGTGCACATTCATACGTAGACTTGCACGTGGACTTTTGGCAGCATACATGTGTACATAATCCCGCTCTTTGTTTGAATTCAAAATTGTTAACAGTGTCATTGTTGTTCGTTTGTTTGTTTTTGTTAGGGCTATATCTTCAGTTCCCTTCGCACTGTTCTTCCCTGTTATTCCGTGGTTGCTTCAGATCTTACTCTTTGGCTGGTTTGTTGGCGTTTTAGCGTATCCTTTGTCTCTTGATGTGAATTATTGTAGTTAGTTTTCCCTTCCCCTGTGCTCCCTACGATAAAAATGTTATGTATGCTGTCATAAAAGAGGCCTCTGTGGAGAAGCCAGAGTGTTTATTTGTTACAACTCTTTAAGTAAATAATGAAATGAGGTGCGTGTAATCACAACAAATTGCTGCTCGTTGATTATGTAGCTGTTAATCAAATGTCGTATTGAGCAAAATTTGACCTTTTGTTACCCTCTACGTTTCCTTTTACTCCCCCCCCCCCCCCCCCCCGCTACGTTTTCGTTGGACTTTTGCAGGACATCATTCCTGTAGAAACCTGACGTAATACAACTAACTTTGACTCTGAAGATGACTACCGCACAGGTTGTCGAAACGCCATTCAATGCCAGCAACAGGCCTGTTAAGGAGAACACTCACGCGGATAATCATACTCCACCTACTTAATATGAAAGGACTTCTGGACCCAGTTGTTCGAAGGTCGATTAGTGCTAACCTGTGATTAAATTTTAATCCAGGTTTCCTTTTCTTTCGTACACGAGCATTTTCTCGCAAAATTTTCTTTTTTGAGCTTCCAATCATCAAATTGTAAACAAAAAGAAATCAACTGAATTTGCCTTTTAATCTTTCAAATTTGAATTTATATTTCGCACTAATCCAGGGTTATCTCAACCCAGCTTTGAACAACCCGGCCTTAGGTTCAAACCTTTCATTCCAAGAATTTTCTTAACACCACATAAGCTTCCTTGTCACCGCGGGAGAACCTCAGTTTCAAGTGGTCTCCAATGATACACAGAATGGACAAGTTTGTGATGATGTAAGTACGCGCGTTCTGATTGGTTAAAAACCTATGGTTTATTGTGTCGGTAATCTTGTAGAAAACTGAGATATACTTTAAAGTTATTTTATAAAAGCATTAGACCACACTTTCTATGGGTTTACCGGCGTGATAACCCCCCGGGATAACCCACTTGGGGTGTTGGGAGAACACGAGAAAAGCCCACATTCCTTTCCCGGTCTTTGTCTTTGTGGTCGAACGTTAGTGGGGAGGAGCGTTGCGTGACGACACTAAAAACCGCTGTGTAGCAAACTATCCTCTGTAGCACTTTCATTCTTGCTGTTAAGCAGCCATCGTCTCAGTTTTTGGCGGCCGGTTACCAAAGTCCCAGCTGACGGAGCTGTTAGTAATTCACTTTAAACTGAACCTCTATCACGTGAACCTGCACTTGCCCCTTCTCCAAGGGTGGCCCTATTACTAGAGGTCGACAGACTGTACTGATGACTCTGGAGATCATGACTTTGATACAGACTGTTGTAACGTCAGTCGTTGTCGCCTACATTCCTAGATTAAGGGCTAAATGTCAGGGGCACCCAATGACTGTTTTCTGTAAAATATCTGTTCAGAGAAGCAAGTATGGCCTAGAATTTTTTATTACTTGAGGAAGGCTGACAATTTCTAGATGACCGTTCCATTCACGTACAAATTTCGAAGCTAATTTATTAAATTCTCTACGATTTTCTGAAGTTTGATTTTCACATTTCACACCCCAGGTAGGCTATTTGTCGTATCAAAAAGGAAAGCTTAGATTTTCGGATTCAAAAATGTGATGGAGAGAGGAATAAAAAAAAATTTCTTTTTCGTAATGCGCTAAATTGCATCTAAAATTTTCGGGAAAATAATACTGAAGCCCTTGTAATTTCGAAAAGACTCAGGTTGTCCTAGGATGACCGAACAGATACAAATTTTATAGCGCCGCTTAGAATGCATTTCTAGAGGTCTAAAAACACTCTGGATAGCCTAAAAAGTATTTTAAATGAATTTGGGTGGAAACCATCGTTGAGTGCCCCTGAAACGTACTCGGACAATCATATTGAACCCACGTTAATGTATAGTTTATTACACAAAATTAAAGCTACGTTGTGTTGTTAGTAAAAACTATATCGGGACTGTTTTCTTTGTTTGATTATAGGAACTAAGGTCTCAACTTGACAGCGTCAGTTCTGGCTTAAGCAACAAAACGTGTAATTTTGTGGATTTTACCAGCGATGAGTGAGTATCAACTTTTGAAATACATCAGGATTTATTAGCTCAGTTCAGTTCAGTCCAATTTTATTTAGCCAAAATATAATACAATACAGGAAGACATGTAGGAATTGTCCCAAGCCAAGCAAGATTTTCTTACTTTCTTGTAGCGGTTCAATTCCCCTACAAAACATTCCACCCTTATGCTATACGATGACAGAGTTCACTAAAATAATGACGAGGACACCCTTTCTTTAGATTACTCGATAGATTAATTTATTACTGTCATCCCGACCCCCCGGAGGCGGTGTGGTGGGGGGGTTGGAGGTAGGGTACTTGACAAACTTTTTTCCGGGGAGGCTCCGCCCCGAGGTCCAACCCTTAAGGTTTTATATGCCATTTTTGACCGAAAAAGTTTCCCCTTTCGTATACTTTGTATAGATCCTTTGCATCCCTGTTAACTGCTGTAAATTCCCTGTCTTTTAAATTTGAATAAATCAGGAAACTGGAACGTTTTCTTTACTTTTTCACAGCCATAAAATTCATTTGTTAATCGTTTTAGGCTTTTTTCAGACCGAAATGACAGATTTCCCAGCAAGTCGCGAAAGATTTGGTTCGCCAGTTTCGCGGCTTGCGCCTCGTGCGATCCTGAACGTCAGGAGTCCTCATAACTTTTGCGTGGGATTCTGCGTGTTCCGTTCGTAACGACTATCCCGAATTCCGCCTCCCTAGCTTTCTCCTCAGAATCCCTAATGCCCACCTTTAACGAGGTGATCTCGGATATCCAAAAACCCTTTCAGTTTGAAACTCCTTCTATGTCAGGTCATCATGGCTGATGCCCGTTTTGTTTTTAATTCCCTGTTTGTGAACAGACATTTGTTCCGCATGCAAGTTTACCATTTGTTTGGCTGGTTCTGGGTCATGAATTTCATCATAGCTCTTGGCCAGTGTGTGCTTGCCGGTGCATTTGCCTCCTACTACTGGGCCTGGGACAAGAAAACTGTAAGTGCTGGATTAGGGTGCGTTCCCAAAGACTTCAGTGACTTCAATGAAGTTCTGTAATAAACTAGTTAAGACGAAAAAAGAAAATAAAGTTGCCATTTTGTAGGGTCTGTGGACGAAATCCTTTTTAAGTGGTACTTTTGTGTGGTACCATTTGTTAGCATTTTCAGAGTTATGTTTCAAGTTATGTTTTGGTTATTTATGGTAGTGAAGGGGGGTAATTTAAGTTATTATATAGCTGCGACTAATTTAGTTTTATTATTAAGATGCTAAATGGTGTTTACTCCCAACGCCTCTTTTCTGCTCTTCTTTTTTTTTTTGAGCTCGTGTACCTGACCAATTCTAGCGAGTGATAATTTAAGGCAATCTCTGGCAGTCATTTGCTTCATAACTAATTGCAATTATTGTTGTTCTTTTATTAGGACATTCCGAAATTTGCGGTGACAGCATCATTTTTCCGCACGTTAAGGTACTGCTGTTTGTTGTTCCACTTCATCCATTCATCCATCCACTCTTCCTTTACTGTGTTATTTTCTGCTACTCACCCACCTAGCCTGAGTATCAGGCGTTTCTTGGGGGAGGGTGAGGAAGGAAAAGTCCAAGCGAAAAGGGTTGGCAGCCTCTCCCCCATTTAAAATCGTCTCTCCTCTAACCCATAAGAAAGGCCTTATACTCAGGCTACACCCACTTGACTATACGTACCTGCTTTCTTACCTACCTACCCCTCTTTTCGCCAGTAATTGAATTCAACTTTTTGTTTTCTTTTAACCTATTTTTATGTTCTAGGTACCATACTGGCTCACTTGCTTTTGGATCACTCATCATTGCCATTGTGCAGCTGATCAGAGCTGGTCTAGAATACCTGGATCATAAGCTTAATGGAGGTAACATCACTCTAAGACTGCGGAAAGCCTCTTATTTTTCTTTTGAGTCTCAATTTTACTTGGCGAGCGTAGCTCTGAGGGAAGAAGGACGACTTTTTGCGGTCTATATCACCCTGTTTTCTCTTGTTTCTTACTGATTAGCAGGCGTTACTGTAACCTACCGAGCGCAAGGCTTCAGACAGTGTTCATTCCAAAGGGGGAGGGTGCTCGGGGGGACCAGGCGGCGGATGAGAGGACGAGAAGTGGGGCATAGGAAAGTAGTTATTGTCCCTCTCTCCTCGCGTTTCTGCGGTCTCGATCTACTGTTTGGTTGGCTTTGCGCTCAGCTAAATTGCTTTGGTATTGCAGGGTATTGACCTACACGTTTGGTTACTTTCAACAGGTCCACCCGGACAGCAAAGCCAGATCGCTAAATACCTTGTCAAGTAAGCAGAAGCAGCATTCATGTTTTTATTAGCTGTGATTCCACTAAATCCTTATCATCTAGGGGTAACGGGCGGCTTCCACCTTTCTTTATGCTAAACGTCTCCTTACTTAAGTGAAACTAGTAAGCACCACAAGTACCACAGCTAGAGTAAAGCGAGGCTTTTTGTTTCAAGCGCAAGGTTGCTTTGTGATTAAGTAATCCCTTGTTATTTTGCAGATGCCTTAAATGCTGCTTCTGGTGCTTGGAGAAGTTTCTGAAATTTCTCAACAAGAATGCTTACATTATGGTCAGTACCTTTTTTGTTACCTCTTCAGCTCATAAGATCCACAGTATTGGTGAATAATCCCAAAATCAGGATTCGCACCATGAGGATTTTTTTTAAAGACTCCAGAGTTAATCATACATTACTAGACCTCGATTGACACCCGGCGTAAAGGGATGAAATTTGCTGGTTGTAGTACCACTCCCTGGCAGACCCAACTGGAAACCTGATATAACAGGGAAATGGCTAAATGCATTTGGTACAACGGGGATATGTTATATCAGGATCGAAGGAAGGATCTTATCCGCTACATTGGCTTTGTCTTGTTTTCCTTAGGATGCGTGACAGGCGAATAAGAAATACGGGACGCGAGATAAACGATGTGCGCCCCAAGTTTCTCATTCGCTGGCTACGCAGGCTGTTTTTTCTTGCTGGAATCATCCACCAACGTCGATCATGGGGTAGTACTTCAGTGCATAAGAAGTGATATTCTTCGCCCTAGTTACAGTCGAATGTAGAGGATAACACCTCGATAACAGTTATGTATTCGTGTTATAAGGAATGCATTTTACCCTTTCCCTGTTAAATCGGGGTTCCAACCGAGTTCGAAAAGTAGATAAGGAATGATATTCTTCGCCGGAGCTGCAGTAAAATTAATGGGACAACATCCCAATACTATTATTTACCCCTGTTATAACGACCCCATTTTTTCATTTTCCTACCATTTCGGGGGGATGGGGGTCCACCTTGTGTCTGCTAGAGGGTGGTAGTACTGTATTCTTCGTCCCAGTAGCAGTAATATGTATGGGATAAGACCCCAAAGGAACGCATTTTCCTAATCCGCTGTTGCTACGGGGCTCCCCAGTATGTGTCACCGACTGCCAACCGTAAGCTGAGTTGGAATGCTTATTGTTACGCCTTTAATAGATTGCCATTCACGGGAAGAACTTCTGTGTCTCTGCCAAGGATGCTTTTTTCCTTCTCATGAGGAACATCGTCAGGTAAGCTTGACGTCCTTATCGATATGAGTTAAAATTTTTTGATTATTTAAGTTTTAATTTATTTGTCAATGCTTTTGTCAAACTGTTGGTGTTGGTGTTGTTTAAATTTTGAAATTCCCTCCAGTTCCAATCGACCGTTGTTATCGAACTTAGAACAGTTAACATTGTAATCTTCGACTTGTTTCCCTATAGAGCGTACCTCAAATATTAATTAGATTTGGGCGTACTCAATGATAAAGACAAAACATTCCCAAGGACGAACGAAAAGGGAATTCCAAATAGTAATTCACTCCTGCCCGAGAGAAGTCAAATTTCAAGAAATTTCCCGGATTGTCTGTTGATCGATTTTCGTAGCCTACGTGTAGCGACAGCAAAGGAAACAGGAGACGTCTGCACCTAGGCTAGACTTCGGCTGTTCTCCTGAATCCGTACTTTGTTACCCCTCACTGGCTCAAAGACGGGGATGAGTACAGGGAGGGTCCCCAATAGGGTCGTTCAATCCTTCAATCCCGACCCAAAATTTCGTGCAATCCCGTAATCCGATGGTTATTTTTGGTATCGTACCTCGCCCGCATACTTTCATTCCCTAATCTCCCCCCCATTTTGCATCAAAATCCCGAATCCCGAGCTTCAATTGAGGGAAATCCCGGATCCCAAAAAACCTATTGGGGACCCTCTACAGGCTCATGTTCCCGGACAGCGGCTGGTAATCTAGCCTATTTTTCTTATCCCCAAAGCGCTTGATCATGAAACGGATATTGGTTTCCGTACAGTTCCAAAGAATACTGAATCCCCCCCAAAATAGGGATGGTAAAGATATACCCGACAGTAATGAAGGACAATAACTGGTCGTTATCCTCATCTCCGTCTATCTTTTAAAGTTTTAAATTCCTTCATTGCTTTCCCGGCTCTTCATTTGCTTATTATGAATATAGGGCGGGATAAGGAGGAACATATGCAAATTGTTTTCGCATGATGTTTGTTCTTTCTCAGGGTTGTTGTACTGGATAAAGTGACGGATTTCATTCTCTTCCTCGGACAGCTGACCATCACGGCTGGTTTGGGTAAGTCGCATGTTTACCTTTTAAATAGTTTTGCCATCATTTATGTTGTTTTACCCGGCTGTGTTTATTGATGTGCGATGATCTAGCAACAAGCGCTTTCAAGTAATCGCGTAATTTCGCTAGACTAGATACTGCGTTCCAGATTGACTCTTTCCACTTCAGTTCAGATATGTATAAATAGGTACCAGTGATTTATCGGTATGAATGTCAACCCTTCGATGGACCAACATCCTAACGTTTTGGCGGTAGGGAGAGTAGAAGCAGAGTACTCTCAGGCACTTCTTGAAGCCTGCGTGGCGGATGCTAGATAAGGGAGGGGAAGGTAGGATATTAGGGAGTTTAAGCATCGACGACGGCGACGGGAACGAGAACCGCAAAAAAGCAATAGGTTTAGGGAGCTTTCCATTTGTCAGAATTGACCGGCCACAGCCCATTCCCATCGTAATGAGAATTTCATTTTTAATTAAAACTAACTATCCATATATGTCAAATCCTAAATATTATGCACAGAGGGGATGGTTTTTCAGCAAAACGTCTTGGAAAAAGCCGATTTCATTGCCAAAATGTCTGGTCTGACCATGATCCGGCGAACGAGTTCTGACTTTTGGAAAGCGCCCTTAGATTAGCAAAACAACAACTTTGCACGTGCATCACGCGTTTTTGTACACTTCTTTGCGGTCGTTGCACGATTACGACCTGAAAGGTCCTAATTTCACGTTTTGTGGAGGACGTGACCACGACACAGCAATTTTCTTTTTCTTGTCCTGGCCCCGGTTGTTCAAACGTTGGATAGCGCTATCCACCGGAGAAATCACCATCCAGCGGATAAGTATTACGGAAATCAATTACGCTATCCACTGGATAGTGATTTATCCGGTGGATAGCGCTATCCGACGTTTGAACAACCGGGGCCTGAACTTCAATACAGTCCTTTAGAATTCAACTCCAGAAAAATTTGCCATTATTTGCCGAATTGAACGAGATGGAATAAGCGCGGTAAAGTTTGACGCAGCGCGAATTCACTTTTTAAGTGACGTTTTTATAGCCGTCGCCGTCGTTGTTGCTTAAGCTCCCTATGAATTTGTGAGAACGCCAGCTGCCTCTCTGCATTGCGCTCTCGCCTCACTTCTCGCGCTTCACCTCTCCTATCTCCCTTTTAGTAAAATCCAACTAGTGGTCTATTATCAATGCTGCGTTCTGATTGGTTGAGCTACTACTAGGCTATACGTTACAGCCCCCTAGTAGCGAAAAGCGCGCGCTTTTTGGCGGGAAAAAAGGATTAAAGTCTAGCTTTAACTAGCTAAAATTTTTTCATTCGCGATATTTTTGACCAACTAGTTGGAGTTTACTAAAACAATTATTTCTCTCGCCCTCATGGCCTCTCAGTCAACAGCCCAAGTTTCGGCCTCATGGGCTATTGACTCAGAGCCCATTCGTGCTCGAGGAATAATTGTTAAATAGTTCCCGCGGCGCAGGGTAAAGTGAACGGCGCTGGGAATGTGGACTCTCCCTCAGCTGCATCGCCTGGTTGTTTTGTAATGTATTGACCGTTGTTTTTTTTGGCGCCATTTTTTTTCAGCCGTTGGAAGCTTTTATTGGTTTGAACGACAAGACAATCTTAACTACTATCTGGCTCCAGTCATTGTAAGTTTGTTTGACTTGGTTTAGTTTTGCTATGATAAGTATAACCTATCGCAGACCCAGTGCTAATGGTATCTTTATTTTTCGTGACAGATCATCACTGTTGGTGCTTACGTTATCGCCAGCGCATTTTTCAGCGTGTACAGTATGGCCATCGACACCATCTTCCTATCATTCTGTAAGTTCTGTTGTTAATTGTTTTGCTTTAGCCTCCTGTTCAAATACAGTCGCCTCTCATAATCGCTCCACGCCGCTCAGACTTTTCGCGGAACGTCCTAACGCCGGAGAGAGAGATGAGAGGCGACTGTATTCGCAGGCTAATTTTGCGCCAGCTGGAATAAGCTCTGTACAATTCCAGTGAAGAGGATCCCACATACGAATACCGGGTTGAATTGATCCCCGACGATCTGGCTTGAGAAGGTGGCATGAGTATTCATATGTAGCCATAACCTGTTCCAGGTTCCGAGATAATCGGGTGCGCGAAATTGAGAACTTGAAAGCGCAAACTCGAAAATGAAACGGGAGGAAACTGGGGAGAGGAAGGGCACGCGCTCATATTTTCGCGTGCCTTTCACTTACGCGTCATCCCTGCCACTGTATCTGATAGCCTGGAACAGGCTCATGTAGCCACTATAAAAAAGGGGAGTCTCGCAAAACCAACCAAATTGAGGAAGTGAGGTTTCTAAGTGCTGCTCACTGACCATAAGTCGCTCAGTTGCGTCATAGCTTTGTTGTTTTGTTTGCAGTGGAGGATTCTGAGCGAAATGACGGGTCACAGGAGAAGCCTTATTACATGTCTAAGTCACTGAGAAAGATCCTTGGCAAGAAAAACAAGAAGGAGTCGGACGAAGATTAAATCCTCCATACTTTTTAAAACAGAGCTCAGAGATAATTTCAAACTGGGAAAGACTTCTGGGATGTTTATTGTGTTGTGACGTTCGTATACCAAGAGTTTAGTTTCAACAAAAATAAAAAACTAACAAGAGCCGTTCAAGGAGGTCGAATGAATTGGCTTCTCCATTCACGTCTTACTAATCGTGATGCATATTAATCATCCCAGGAATTTTTCTTTCGATTTTGTAGTATTTAGAAAGTCTCTAACCGTACTGTTTATTTGTGTAGATTTATATTTTCGCTGGTCGAAATAACTGTACATACAATTTTCATCGTTATTTTATTGAATTTTGCGCTACTTTCCTCTGTTTGTATTCTATCGGAGGAGTCGACAAAAATGATTCTTAGCACTTTTATAGAGAAAATGGTTTACTAACAAGTGCGCGTTCGATTAGCCGAATTGCAGAATGAGAATACAGTGAAAACTGTTGTAATGTGGACATGAGCGTCAGTGAGTCAAACCTTTACTTCCCATATTTTCTGTAAAATGGTGGAAGCTGTACTTATCAGACAGCTATACTATGTGGACTCATGCAAGGCACCCAGTTTCTCTGTAATCAGGCTGATTAATTCCAGAATCGCTGTAGTTATTCAAACAACGCTAACCATTGTAACATCTCTTGTGTTTGATACACAATATTCAGATGTACAGCGATCTATGAAGCATTTACGTAAAGCCAAAATTATAGGACTTATCTGAAAAAAAAAAAACTTATAATATACATAACATGTTCACTCTTTTGCCTGGATACGGCCAGTGGAACGCGCACGAGCCAACAAAGGCCGATATTGTGATGTTTTTCAGTTTTCTACGAGGGATGGTTTTTTTAAGCGAAGTTTAAATTGGGATAAAAGGAAAGCTTTTAAATTTCTTGCCATTTGGAGAGAATTCACCGGGCTTATCAAAACCCTTCACATTTTAATGAATGTGAGTGATCTTAGTGTTCGAAAGGACGTTTTAATGTATATTTCATGGTATTTGAAGTTGAAGTTTATGGATGTGCAAAGCATATTCCATTTCATTGAAACTATTTTTAATTAAGCTATGTAACTTTCTTCTTTGTTTATTGTAGCTTTGAAACTGTACTTTCTAACAGGTAAACTTTTAGGAATCAAAATCAGAAAAAGCTTTTTAACATAGTAAGAGGTAGTGTTTTATACCTTATGTAAGGTATTTCAAGTTGTACTGATATGCACTATAAAATGAGTGTTTTTTAAAAAGGGTGAGTTAGTTCACCTGTATTTAGTATCGCGTGAAAAGTCAAGAGGCAATCGTACAATAACTTGTCTAATAGAATTGTCTTGCTAGTAGTAAGTGCGCTATTGCACTTAAAACTGTTGATGTGTGTTTGTGGAAGGGGGTGACCTGGATTGAAATGGCTTGAAGCAAACATTAATTGCTCCAATCCTTACTTCGCGTCTTTTAGTGGCCATGGTAACCTGAGATCAGTCCTCATTTTCGTTTCACTTGGCAAATGCAATTCCGGCGGGCAATGAGGCGATTTTAACGCGACCACGTAAGACAGCCTCATGTAGGAGAGTTGATAAAGTTGGGCCTGGTCTCAGGTTAATGATATGGCTATGTTTCTTTTCCCTTCAGAACGAATGATGTTTTATTCTCCCGTCAGGTTGAAACTAAATGTTTTCAACATTAAAGTTCCTTTTGAGTCATTTTAGTTAGGCTGTTGACCCAACTTTTGCAAAAGTTCGAGATTGCGTAAGTTATTTTAATGTAAAGTGTGTATCATATCACACCGTTTTCACACTGTGTAGGCTAAGTTATATTTAATAATGTTTAAATAAAAGTTGGAATTGTGCCAGACTTTTTTAATTCTCTCTTGTCAAAAGCCATAAAAGGGCGCCGCGAAAGTCGCTCCCGCAGACACACACCTACCCGAGAGAGAATGACAAATTTAGGTTATGCTCTCTACGTTTTTTTATATTTTACGTTTGGAAAGGAAGAGGAAAACTGTTCGGAATGTTTGAGATTCCAGCGAAATATTAAGGTTCTGCTTACTGGCATTTCGTTTTACCTTTCATTGTAGAGAAGACTTTTTCTGCCTGTCTCTCACCTAAACTAATTCATGGTTATTTGTAATATACTTGAATGAACTATATCGAAACTATATTGGGTATTTGGTACACTTCAGTCCTAAATGGAGGCAAATTCATTATTTTTTTGTCTTCATGATAATAGAGAGGAGAAGTCTTTGACGTCACGTTGCCATGGTAGCAAAATTTCTGGATGGCAACAAAGCGGAAAACGTCACTTAAAAAGTGAATTTGCACTGTTTCAAACTTCATCGATCTTATTAAATTTCATTTAATTTGGAACATCTTTGCGAAATTGTCAGGGGTTGAATCCGAGATTAAAGAAAATTCTTGTGCTGTGTTTTACCAACTCCAGTCGCAGACTTGCAACGACGGCAAAGAAATGTACAAAAAAGCATGATGCACGTGCAAAGTTGTTGCTTTGCTAATATAAACCGATTGCTTTTTTGCCGTTCTTGTTGCCGTCGACGTCGTTGTTGCTTAAGCTCCCCATTGTTGTGATGCAGAAATGTTGCTACCATGGTAACGTGACGTCACACTTCTCTCTTTTGGCCCTTAGGATATGTTCTCACTTTTTAACCATTGTTCCTCGAGCCCGAATGGCGTCTGAGTCAATAGCTATTGACTCAGAGGCCATGAGGGCGAGAGGAATAATTTATTGTTTTAGTAAAATCCAACTAGTCGGTCAAAAATATCGAGACAAAACAACTTTAGCTAGTTAAAGTAAGACTTTAATCCTTTTTTTTGCCGCCAAAAATCCGGCGCTTTTCGCTACCAGTGGGCTATAACTTAGAGCCTAGTAGTAGCTCAAACAATCAGAACGCAGCATTGATAATAGACCACTAGCTGGATTTTATTAATACCAGATAGCTTTTAGTAACGAGACAAAAATCTATCTGGTACAGAATGAACGGCAACGCAGAAGAGAAATTAATTTCTCTTGCAAGGACATGGAACTGAAACAAGTAGCGGTTGGCCGAGAGGATCCTCAGCCTAGTCCCCTAGGAGTTCTCTCTTGCCCCGTTTCCCGTGCGAAGAATGAGCGAGTCTCCCGAGAACTAACCTGAGATCAGGCCCAATTTTAGCGGTTCTCATACATTCCCTCTAACGGCTACCGCTACCGCTCTGTTTTCGTTTCGCCTTGCCCGCCGGAATGTTATTCACAAAGCGAAACGAAAATTGAGCCTGATCTCAGGCTACTCGAAAACAGCACTTTCTCGGCAATAGTTCACGTCGTACTTCCTCCTTCTCAGAGTTCTTTGCGCCCGGGGTGGGGATACTCAACAAAGTTTTATACGGGGAAGCTTCGCCCCGAGGTCCAACCCCTTATTACCCTTTCACACACTATTTTTGACGGAAAAGGTACCCCTTTCATATATCTAGTATTTGTATTATAGCTAGTGTAGAACTTAGCATTCTTTTTAACTGCTGTGATGAATGCACTGTCTTTGAAATATGAATAGGCTCTTTAAATGACTTGATCACGTGATCAACTTACGGTAAACATGAAAACAGTTCACTTTTTAGCTTGCGAGCAAGCTCTCCATTTGGGGATATCGTGAAAAGTAGACGCGCGAGAGGCATGCGAGAGGAGACGATAAAGCAGGGGGTGGGGGAGAGAATTCCTCGGCCCTTAACCTGAGATCAGGCTCTATTTTCGTTTCACTTTAGCCGTTAGAGAGAATGTATGAGAACCGCTCAAATTGGGCCTGATCTCAGGTTACTCAGCCCTTCGCGGCTTTGCCGCTCGCTCGCGCGTTCTCGCGCGGTTTACTTCGCTCGCTCAAATAGGAGATTGTTCGCAGGCTATTCACTTTTGAAAACTTTTGTTAGTACAAGCTGAAAGAGCAGATTAAAATTAAGTAACCTGAGAATTTTCAGCTATGTATCTGAAAAGTAGCGATTGTAACGGCCGCCAAAAGTTAGAAGCATTTGTATGAGAACAACAACAACCACCCAGTCACGCTTGCATGGTTTGCCATACAAATCCTAAAATTCTAAAATTTTTAAACTGTCGTTAAATCTTTCCTTTACGCATGTAAGGGCTCAAATTACCTGTTATGAATTAAAAGGAGATTTGAGCCCTGTAATGCTTAAGGAAATAATTGATGAAAGTTTTGAAAATTTCGAAATTACAAGGATTTGTATGGAAAACACAAACCCGAAGCACAACCTTCCACGTCGTTTTCCCAGAGGACGTCACACAATACGCATTCTTTTCGACCGCTCGATCGATGTTTACGGAAGGGCCTGAAACCAAGTCACTTCTCAAAGTTTCTGAAATGGCGGAAAAATTAGACGCGGAGAACATATTATTGATCACAGACTCTTATAAAGTAAGATGGTAATTTCTGTAGATTAGAATGAATGTTTGATCGCTTAGTGTTGTACTCTTTTGCAAACTAATTTGATTCAACTCAGTGTAAGCCACTTTTCAACGTTCATGGCGCTTCCTCTTTATAGCTGTTTAAGGCTCCATAAAGCTACTACTTTGTAATATGCTGACCTTTTCTTACAAACAGGTCTCACATCATAAACAATATCCATCAGGGACAACCATTGTATTTTCTTACTTTGAAAGTAGAGGAGGGAAATTTCCAGAAGTCTGTTTCTTTGGTCTGCAGTACTTAATCAAGGTAGGTGTGGTCTACTTTCACTTTCGTTTCTAGGAACAAACAATTCAATGTTTTGTCGATTATAAGCTTAAATTAAATGGCCTGCTCTGAAAGAGAAGTTATAAAGAAGTCCGTTAGTCATTTATTTGCGGGATAACATTCGCATTCGCGGGTTAGGGTCGAAGTACACGCCTGTCAGGAAAAAGGAATAAAACCCTTTCAGCCCTTTGTTAAAGAATAATGGGCACGAATTAAAACAAATGCCGGGACCAAATTAAGCCTTAACTTCGGGTGCGTGTAATTATAAGCTTAATTGACAAAATGTGGCTACTTCGATCGGTAACCTTGGCTTATAGCTAGATCAGATGCACTTTGTTCAGTCGAGATCAGTGCAGGGATCAGTGTGTTGTCAGTGTTTATTAGACCCGCTTCAGACGGCGATCTTTTTATGAGTCGAACCTAATTTACATTGAATTAAGTACATGAAAAGTTCGGTGTCTGAATCAATTAGGAACGCCTATTAATTTGGAATGGCTCAGCCGTTCTCCACGCCTAGCCCGGCGGGGAATTTCGACTGTGGAATGACTTTGGAACGGTTTTGATAGACTCCGAACTTTTCATGTACCAACCTAATGCATAAATTATAATAATGTATTTTGCAAGCAGTTTGACCAAAATGAGCATTTTTCTCCATTTGAATTTAGTTTATTTTTGATTTTATTTTACCCTTACGCTTTCTCTGTAACCTAACTATTGTCTTGCACCCTGTGATCCCACTACCAGTTCTTTGTTTTACTCATGAGTTTGACAGGTGATAGCCCACATCAGGCTTTCTTAAGAGGAAAAAGTATGTAACTTGCAGAAGTCCTGGAGTTAGCAGTTTTTTTGTTATTTCTTAGAGGTGGCTGGTTGGTCAAGTTGTAACCGAGGAAAAAATTCGACAGGCAAAAGATTTTTACAAGCTTCATTTTGGGTATAGTCTTTTTAATGAGGCAGGTCAGTGCCACTTGGTAACATCTCTGCAATGATTATTTTTTTTTCACTCTTTGCACACCTGCCAATACTTAATGTGTTGTAAGTTGAAATGAAAAATTGACTTTAATATGGTTTCAACTTAATTACTAGAGTTTGATTCCCAGTTTCCTTTGTCTCCTAGCCATGAATAATTAGTGATAAGAAACAAAACAAGAAAATTGAAAATCAAACTAGGCTGAAACCATTTTAAACTGAATTTTATTTTGACCTTCGACAGCTACTTGACTTCACAGTCAAGGCAGGTCGAGCGTACCCTCCAGGATTCTATTGGTGAATTGATTATTTGAAAAATGAATCTGTTAGTCTAAAGTTCCTGTAACTAGTGTCAAATTCAAAATGCGTAATGAGTACTGAATATTTCATGATAACTTCTCTGTATTTGGTCAGATTGAAAATATTTCAATGGATAAAATTTCTTCAAAGAGATCAGGGAAGCATTAAAAAAAAAAATAGAAGGGAATGCAGAGATGAATCTGAAATCTACAACTACAAACGTATTCAACTTTTGAATAATATATTAATTAATGTAATCTTGGGCTTGGAGGGGTATGGTTGACCTGGCTTGACTGTAAGGGATGGGGATATTGATGGCTTCTTCGTAAGTGGCCAATTTGACTTTTGAGGGGGGGGGGTATGGGTTATTTGGTTTGTGTATTAAGAATTTTTTTCCCCAAACCTCTGGTGATAGAATTGAAACACACACAAAAAATAAAGTTAAAAACGTTTTTTCGCTTAAGATATTATCTTCAGAAATGCAAAAGTCAGACTGCCATGTAAAAAATAGGTATTAAAATGATCGTGTAGCTATAGGCATTTTAGTTGAAGAGGACTTTCTGCTTTTATTTACATAGCTCTCTTAGTTTGGAGACTGAACAAAAGCCTTGGCAAGCATGCCGTTACGCACAAAGCTATCTGCCATCTTCCTCCTACCAGGTCACTTCAAAATGTCGGTGATTTTGTTCATCCTCACACAGTCGATGCTTTTTAGATTTTCAACCTTACCTTTGTTTTTGATCTAAATTATTTTCTATGTAGATTAAAATGTGAAGTTTTTCCATCTAAAACAAAATTAATTCCTTGAATGCTGCTTCAAAACATATTGACAAGGCAGCAAATGTTAGTCACTTGCTGGCGACTATAGCCTTGAATTTCTGGTCGCCAAAACTAAATTTTGAGTCGCATTGGCAACCAGCTGGTAGCAATTTTAGACTCCTGGGTGTGGGGTGAAAGTGGCCCCGAACAAAGCTATGTTGGTGTCAGATAAACATACGAAGAAAAAGTCAACATGAGAACCCAGCGATTCGTATGAAATAATTTTTTGTAAGGACCTTGGAAAATTAATCTGTACCTATATTTGTTTGATAAAAGCAAGCATGATAATAAGAAAGGATAAAATTCTTGCCCATCTGGTAGCTCAAAATGCACTAAGTTCTCTCTTAAGAAAAAAAATAAGTCTTAAAATTGTCCCTGGGGAGTCCCCCTAACCCTAACCCTTTCCACACCTACCCCAACTCCACGTAATGTATTACTGCCTACATAACTTTTTTCTCCTTCTTCTTTAAATTTTCTGCAGAACCCTGCCAATTAATAATAATAATTTAGTTGCCTAGTACATGGTTACAGTTATTATACTAGTTCTCAACAAAGTTTTCAAGTCCAACTTAAAATCTGCAGAAAGTCATACTGTGAGGTATTAATCCCAAGTCACTTTAACTGTTTTGTTCAAGGATGGCTGTATATTTTGAAAGCCCATGGTGGAAAATTGCCACTCAGGATTAGGGCTGTGCCAGAAGGGTCAGTGGTTCCTGTGAAAAATGGTGAGATGAAGAATAATATGCTCAAACCTATGCTTCAATTGACTTGCTTAGTCTCCCTACCCATTGTTTTTTCTTGTTGATAATTATTATTAATTATTGTTTTGTAATACTGTATTTTCTTGTGTTTTCTAGTCTTGTTTACGGTTCAAAACACAGATCCACAGTGTCCCTGGCTAACAAACTGGGTTGAGGTGAGATATCTGCTGCACTTTCTTGAATTACATCACTTGAAATAGCACCATGACACTTGATATGTAACTTGCATTGTAACAGTGCAGTACATTTTGGAGGCATTGATTACTTTCATATGCAGTTATTCAAGTTTGAGGCTTAATAAATCACGTAAAAAATATGAACTAGTAACTAGTAATAAATGAAAAAAAGATTATTAACTTCACAGGGAGTATGTAATACATTCATTCCTTGCTTTATTTTACAGACGTTACTTGTTCAGAGCTGGTACCCAATGACAGTGGCTACAAATTCAAGAGCACAAAAGCAAATTATAGCTGAGGTAAGTGCTAGTAAGATCACATGTACTTTTTGTACCAAAGGGTATAAAAGTTATCATTTGCTCCTACAAACGTGTGCTAAAATCCTTCCAATAAATTTCTCTTTAGCAGGTTAATTCATTCAGTCTAACTCTAAACAGCCAAAAAAAATAATACCATATGTGTTCTCAATATTAAATCTCTTTGCCACAGTCCTTTCATACATCAGCTGGGTAGTATTTTTTTTTTTTTTTTTTAATTTTTTTATTTGCTTTACTTAACCCAATAATTACAATATTGAACACTAATGGAAAGAATTTACAACATTCAAAACAATACTGACAATTTATTGCTTACATTGCTAAAATACCCTGTTTTCAAACATTATTACATTTCCTGAATAAGAAGTTGCACAAAAACTTCCAAAATTTAGCTTTGAGGCAGGATAAGTACATTGATATCAACAACATCTGCACCAAAACAGTTTTTGATGTACAGGGTGAAAACTAACAAGGTATAATGGAAAGAAGGCATTAAAACCGTTTCATAAAACCCTTTCTTAAATCATAGCAGGCCTGAATAAAATAAAGAAGACAAATTCCAAAATTTAGCTTGTAGTGTACATTGATCAACAACATCTGCACCAACAGTTTTTGAGTACAGTGAAACCTCCCCTTTAGGACACCTCCATTCAGGGGACACAAAATTTTGTCCCTGAAAAATGTTCACATAATCTTTATATTTGTTACCTCCACTGAAGGGACACTGCTAATCAGGGGAAAGGGACACTTTTTCTGGGTCCTGAAACCCGGGTTTAACCTCCATTCAAGGGACACCTAATAAGCAATCAAAACGTGACTGGCCACAAAAAGTGTTCACTAGACACAATGGTGACACCTTTCAGAATATGAATTTACTCACTTAAATGGATGTACTGCACTTGTTGGAATTCAACACACAACATTGCATAGATTTTTTATACATTATCAAGCTGCTTCAAATAATGACTGCAGCAGATTCTGTAGCCTGCAAGAGGAGACCACTTTTTAGGCTCTAATAAAAATATTTTATTTGGTAGTTGACTAGTAACAAACCCCAGCCCAACCTCCATTCAAGGGACACTTTCCTTGGTCCTGAGGGTGTCCCCTGAACAGAGGTTCCGCACTGTACTTCTCTTACGTATAAATTATCATAATATTGATTTTTATTTTAACCTTGTTATATTGACCCTTGCAGGGCTGTCATTAAACTTTCAAGTTGCTGGAATAAGTAGATGAGGAATCCAATAACTAGGGATTTTGTTAGGTTCTATTTTTCTTCTATTTTCTTACAAAACTAGGTAGGGGTCAAGTTCTTTAAATAGCCAGGGAAAATTCCCGGCCCCCGGCCCTTAATGACAGCCCTGCCCTTGGGTTCAAACCATCTGGCTACAATAATTTGCTTTCAGTGATGTAACACACAGTCATTCACTTAAATCTTCAGTACCTTGTTGAAACAGCTGAAAATTTAGATGGACTTCCATTTAAACTTCACGACTTTGGTTTCCGCGGGAGCACATCAGTTGAGGTTAGAATATTGTTGCTAATATATTACATTGTGATTCTCATTTTAGAAAAAAAAAACATAGCATTTTCAGTTCTGTTATTTAAAGTGCACGATTACTTAATATCTAATAATTATGGTATGCATGGTTCTCACGTAAAACGTTTTCATGTAGATAGCTGGGATATAAAACAAGGCAGCTTGGCAGTTGAGTTCAGAAGGCAATTCTAAGTGTCACTCTCTCACCCTACCCTTTTTCCACTTTTTCAAGAAAATGTGACATCGATAAAAGGCAATAAATAAATTATTTTCCTTTATTTCTGAGTTAAAATAATAGTCTACTAGATGTACCTGTAGCCATACCTCCTCCTCCTTCTTTCTCCGCAGAGAGACTTGCGACCGCATTTCAGATCCCCGACCACAAAATTAATGATCCTTTACCCGCAAATGATCCCCAAATGGAAATTATCCCCGACTGCAAACATTTAGGCTAAACTGAACAAAACTCCAACATGCTGTAGTTGACATAGATGACATTTCTCAGACAGTTCCAATTCCCCAAGCTACCAGATTATTTTTGATATGGTGAAAGTATCTGAAACTGACCCCAAATAAAAATTTGCTCTAGTGTGCTCCCCCTTTGGGGAATTCTGATGTAGGCACAAAAAATTACTTACCAGTTTGAAAAATTTAAGCCGGTTTGAAAAATTCAAACCAAAGATGAAATTTGAACCACAACATACACATGCTAGACTAGCATGTGTAGTGCTGACATCTTCCTTACAGCTAGTCGTGACATTTTCATGAGCTGTAGTTGCTAGTATTTCGCAACTGCGGGAACCTGTCGAGAGAGATAAATTCATATGGGGTCATATTTCCGTATTCCTCTGTGTTAAAAATAGAAAATGAGTTTCCTGCTTAGCGATGTCCTCCCTGTCTTAAATGTTCACAGCAAAAAAACATCAATGCTAAAAAGAAAGAAAACCAATAGCCTAATCAGAAGCAGAACAGTCATTTATCGTTTTAATATCCATTTCTTTGTTTTATGCATTGGTCAAGTGCCCAACACCATTCACCATCGATCTATGCCTAAAATCCATTCCATTCCTGTACCTTTTAAGGGATCATTTGCGGTCAGGGATCTTGTGCGGCACTATGCAGTTCCAATTTGATGATAAATAGTAATTTTAATAAAGTGAAGTTTTGTGTCCTTTGTCCATGCCAGTCACCTAAACTCTCTGTCTCTGACTCTGTCTCTTTTTTTTCAGTCAGCATCTCTGGGTGGGGCAGCTCATCTTGTCAATTTCTGTGGGACTGACACTGTGGCAGGCATGGTTTTAGCCAGGTGCGGTTTTTTTCCTAGGCATTACGTAGTTTTGATTGTTCTGCTAGTGATGAGTATACAGTGACCCCCGGTGAACTAGGCCAACCGCTGAACCTCGTAGAAACTTACTCCAGTTCAACAGTCGTTTAATTTCTCTTGTACTTGGTTTTAATTTATTTCTGGTGCTCAAGTGTGCACAAATTATTGACAGAAGGCTAACTATTTGTGAATACATACATGTAACATAGTAGAACTGTACTATAATATTGACCACTTAAATTTACTATAGGTGATTATGTGCCATGCAATCCTAACACTACAATCATGGACAAAAGTCCTTGGGACAGTACTGCAGTATTCATGTTTTTCTGTCATTTCTTGGTGCCCTCATAAAACAGTGCATCCTTTGTGAAATTTTCTTGCAGTTCTCCTTCCCCCCACCCTATACAAAGTTGAAACTCGCAAAAAATTCCGGATACACACGTTCAACATTGTTTGTGGGGTGAGGGGAGGGGTTGGACCTGTGTGAATTGGAAAATGACCCAGAAATATCCCAAGACTTTTGTCCAGCAGGATTGTAGTTTAAGTGCTTTTGCAAAAAAGAGGTTTACAAACTCTTTCTGTTCTAGTCTAATTGACGAGGGTCATAAACATTATCAATTCTTTTTCAGGAATTATTATGGATGTGAAATTGCTGGTTTCTCAATCCCAGCCGCTGAGCACAGGTGCACTTTTTAAAGAGTAAAGATTTGAGTTTTTAATATATTAATATAATATCTAATTGGTTATTAATTTTTATAATGAATTACATATGTTTCTTTACTGAATACAGTACTATTACGACCTGGGGAAAAGAAGGAGAAAAAGAAGCATTTCAGAATATGTTGGAACAGGTGTGTTTAATAAATAATAATGATAATAAAAAATTACTATTCTTGAAGATATTCATGTAATAAATTTGTTCTAAAAGTGGATTTCCATGGTTGCATAATTTTTTTACATGCGTAAATAAAATCGAGGCAATGTAAGGAAGGTCGTGTGTAAATGTTAAAGGTGAACCTCAGTGAACTTCTATGTTTACGATTAGCCTTTTATACATCATCTCTATTTTATTTAGGTGCAAAAATGTTACATGTGTAAGCACTTAAAAATTGCGCAGGAGTGGTAATCCACCCTTACGGTAAACCAGTTTGATGTCATATACCTCCATCTTGATCTCCGAAATCTGGTTATTGGTTGTTAAGGGAGTTACATCCCCATGTTACTGCTACCTAACTACTACCCTACTTTCACCATATAAATCTGCTGATCTCTTGGTAAAGTTTTAGTTTGTACATGAGATTGGGTTACTGGGTTGATATTATGATGCTGAATTGCACTGATGAGATCATGCTAGCTGTGATTAAAACCCCTCAGATGATCAAGTCATTGGGTGGTGACATTATACCATTGGCCTTGTCTCCTTCATTGTTCATTCTTACACAGGAGGTCAAAGAACCAGTGACAATGTTTGAAAAGCATTGGCAATGTAGGGTTTAGGGTAGTGGACTCTCTGATTTGTGCTGTCATTGGTCTTGGGTGGTTGGAGGTGGGATAAAACATGGATTGGAGTGGCAGTCAAGTGCAGCTTCACATGCTGGGTATGATCTGACCTTTCTTTTGCCACTGGCTGTAAGTTAGGAAAAACTGGTGCCATTGCCATACAGGGGAACTTTACTTCCTAACCCACCCCATGACCAGTAGATGTCAGCTTGTAGTAAAAACTAAGTTAAAATATGCACTGAAAAGTGCTCCTCAAAAATTTTACCAAATGAATAGAGAATTTTATATTTTCAAGGCCACTGAATACTTTTTGTCAAATGGTTGGTGGTGAATTTTTAGAAACATCTCCTATCCCTCAGTGAAATGATCTTTTTGTTGTACTTGCCCTTTAGTTTCCCACAGGCCTGGTTGCTTGTGTCAGTGATAGCTATAACATCTGGTGAGTGAAGTTTGATTTTTATAAAGCTATTCTGTACCTAGCAAAAGCTAGGTAACTGATAATAATATTGAAGGGCTCCATGCAAAACACCACTTAGATATTTGGCAAAATTTCCAGTGTGTGCCAAACTAACCAAATTTGCTTTTTTTGGGGGGGGGGGAGGGGGGTAAGAAAACATACTGTTTAACATTTTCCCAATGATTTCCACTTTATTTGGCATTCATTTATTGTTGCAAGCAAGTGGTACCTTCACATGGAGTTATTTTCAGAGTTGTGTGTCTTTTGGAATGCCTTTGACAATGTTCTTATTTAGACCAAAACATTTAATTAAAATTCAGTTTAAGGCAAATTTGTATGACCTTAAATTTGGAAATCTATTGTTGGAAATAATTTTTGTACCTAATGTATTATAGGGATGCCTGTGAGAAATACTGGGGAGAAGATTTGAAACAACTAGTAATTGACCGTGGAAAAAACAACAAAGGTAGGAAACTCTAATCACATGTACAATTTGATTATATGAGACAACATAGTTAATGTGCAACTAGAGCACCTAACCTGCTTTAGCTTAAGCCTGCAAGCAAGCTCTCCATTTGAGGGAGTTGCAAGAATTTTAAAAAATGGAGGGCTTGATTGCAGGTTACCCAAGCTTAGTCTAGAAAACAGTAGCCCACATTTGATTTAGGAACAAAATTGCAAATTTTTTAGGACTCCATTGTCTCGCAATTCCCTGAAGAGATTTGAGCGCAAAGAAAACCAAGCCAGAGTCATGTTTGAATTTTAAAATATTGAACGTGAAAAAATTATACTAATTGGATAATTTATAAATTTCTAATCAAGCTCTCTCACTTAAGTAAAAGCCCTTACTTCGAGCAGTTCCTCTTATATCTTAGTTCATTAAGTGAAATGACTGACAGAAAAAAAAGGACGGGCGTGTGACAGAGGGTGCTCCAGCTGACACCCTCACCTCTGTCACATCTTGCAACTTTAGCGCTCATGTGTTATGTATGCAACTCCACTACTTTGAAGAAAAAAAGAGACTGATTACAATGTAATAAACGCCCGTCAACTAGTTCAAAATTTGACTTAGTAACTTGCTCTTTAGTTGGCATACTGTCCATTCCATCCCTTGGTTTATTATTCAGACATATTTGAACAGTTGTTTATGTATGAACGTCTTCTGAGAAACCAACTCTTATTTTTTTTTTGTACATTTGCAGGTGTACTTGTCATTCGGCCTGATTCTGGTAACCCTCCGGACGTTGTGGTAAAAGTTTTGAATATTTTGGGTAAGTGAGCATACCTACCGAATGCCGTTTGGGTGGAATTCATTTATTGAAGAAGTTAATTTAAAACTTTTAACTTTCTTAAATTTCAGTCGTAGTTATTATTTTTCTCTTTTCACCAGGTCAGAAAGCCAGAAAATATTTATCTAGATTTTAGTTGCTTTAAAGGCTGTATTTTAATTACAGTTTTTTATTGATGCACGTTGAAAGGTGCTGGTTAATATTCCAATGAAAATTTATGTTATGCTAGGTTTGAATACTGTTACAAGAATAGCAAGATCCACAAAATTTTATGGCCCTCCGTTTGTCTACCGAATGCGAACTTCAGTGGTCTAGATTAAACACTTCATCATTGATTTTGGGAATGTACTCGCTTCGGATAGTCCCCTTATCCTGCCTGGGGTAACAGAGTAATGAGCGAAAAAGACGCGAGCGCGCGTCAAAATTTCCAACCACCCACACACGAGAAAGAGAAACAGAGGTTCCCTTATTATCATAGCCTGAGTATCAGGCATTTCTGGAGGGAGAGGAAGGGAAAGAGATTTTAAGCGTATTTTAGAATTTTCCCCCTCCCATGACACCTAAAGTGGGTCTAAATTACACTCTTCCTTCCACCCTCATTTTCTTGCTTCCTTGGCGTGTCACCTGCCTCGTCGGTAGTCATTTGCAGTAGCGGATTCAGGGAAGAGGCCCGAGGGGGGGGGGATGGGGGTGAGCCCCCTTATTTTTCGACCAAACTGAGGCCCGTCCGTTCTAGCAAAAAAAAAAAAACTGAAGGGGGCCTTTCTGGATGACCGCCCCCCTCCTCCTTATCTGAAGGTTGGATCCGCCACTGGTTTTCACCCACGCTCGCTAATTTTGCTCACTGGCTTAGAAAAAGACTATTAGAATGGAAATTATCAGAATTATAAATAATCAATTTCCTTTAGGTATACACAGAGTGTGAAACGCAATAACCTCTTAACCTCAAAGCTAAAATGCGGGGTTCATAAATCTTTCAGGTCGGAAGTTTGGTAGCGAGAAAAACTCTAAAGGATTCCATCTACTGCCTCCTTACCTCAGAATAATTCAAGTAAGAAAAAATCCTTAAATTTGCTATTTTGATTTTGATTTTATTCTTAGTAAAAGAGCAGCTTTTGTGTGAAATCACAGGCTATTTAAACGAATCAAAAGAAAACGGATCCAACATGTTGTCGGTTCTAGTCTAATCCACCATTGTTGGGTCAAGTAACATGTTAGATCCGTTTGAATGCCTTGTTGGACGGTGTTGGATGTAGACGGATGACAATAGATCGGGTTCAGCATGTTGAGAGTTTTCATCCAACATCATCCTGATCATTTGGGCCAAATCACCCCATGCGACATGCTGAATAGTGAATCATCCAACTTCCACCGGCCTAAATTCTTTGGGGAAAGCACTGAGCCGGCCCTGTTGCGTTAGCCTCCCCCGCAGGCGTTTTTTATTTGTGGGGAGGGGAGAAATACGATCTCCCCTAAAAACGCCTGCGGGGGAGGCTACTCTTGCGTGCGAGTCGAAAAAGTATTTTTCAGGTACATTAACAGTGCTATGTGCTATGGATATAGTGATGTTTGGAGGCGTAATCAAAGACATAGCATGTCACAACCCTCTATTTCCTCTTTAGAGATCGTCGAGCGCGCGTACGAAAGTAAAAACTGCGTGGGATTTATTAACCGTTAGCGCAAGACGGTGGGGTGGGGAAATATATGTTATGCTCCGCGCTCGCTCTCGCCCACTCGCTTCGCTCGCGTTCTCGTCGATTTTCGAAAAGAAAATGAAAATAACGTTTGTGTACAGGCTAACACAGACATGCAATTTTGTTTGTTTTTCGTTTCATTTGTAGGGAGACGGTATAAGTTATGAGACTCTATCAGAGATTTTAGAAAACATGAAGAGGCATAAGTGGAGTGCTGACAATATCGCATTTGGAAGTGGAGGTGTGCGTGAATTGTGTTCGCATTTTGCAAATGCTGATGATTTTTCTTCTTCACGTTGAGCCAAATTTTGCACAGTTTTCTGCTGCTTACTTAAGACACGTTCCCTGGGCACCAGAGCTTTTTTCTCTCGTTCTGCGGGATGGTTTGGTGTCGCGGGAATCCGCCCATGAAAAGTGTCTTGCACGCAAGTTATACGACGCCCAAGGAGAAAATAACTGCCGCTTATTTTTTGAAGTAACTTCCACGTGTGTAGGTTTTAAAAACCTTCACCAAAGGTTCAAGCCTTCGACGTTTTATGGCAGAGGTTTCCTTGCGCAAAGGGGTTATTATGGACACTCGCTTTGCTCTACAAGGCTGTGCTCTAACAAAAAAAAAGGGGGGGCATGACCTGCTCTTACCCTGAGTAATCCAGGTTTCCTAGTATATGATTTGTGTTAGAAAAAAAGAGAACCAAGATAGCCTAGTCGCCCAAGATGAGCAAAAGTAAGATGCCAGGGGCCACTGGGCTCTGTCAGAGCACAGTGCGCCTGCTCTCTGTTATAGGTCGGTAGTAATATTTTCACGCCATTTTGATACAGTGTACCCTGTCCTTCATCGTCAAGGTCGGTTAAAATTAGACGTCCTCTCCGCTACCATAAAGTAATAAACTGATGCGAAATCGTTCTCGTCTTTCAGGGGCGCTGCTTCAAAAAATGGATCGCGACACGCAGAAGTGTGCTTACAAGTGTTGCTTTGCTGTTATAAATGACAAACCAGTAAGTTGTGTTTCTGTTCGTGGTTGCGTTTGTAAATATGTTGTGGTGTGCTCTGGGATAGACCCAAGTGTTTGTCATTGTCAATCTCAACATGGCCATACTTCTGTCTACAGGTAAACGTTTACAAACAGCCCATCACTGACTCATCAAAGCATTCCAAGAAGGGATTGTTGTCCCTTGAGAAGGATGAAAAGGGCAAGTACATAACAATTGAAGAGGGACGAGGCAACGCGGAGAAGGTTAGTTTTGCCTTTATATGGTGGGTGGCGTTATCTACCGACTTTAACGCTCTCTAGTAGACAGCTGATAGAGCGATTTTCGTATGACCTTGAAATGAAAACGCGCAAACAAAACAGAAACAACTAACGAACGAAAATAGGGCGATGTGATTGGTTTTTCGAACGGATAGAAACGCATGTGGCTTTTGGTTGGTTAAGCGAACGCTCGGTTGAAAAAACTTTATGCCCGACAACTTTCTAGAAATCAATCGATACTTCGCTTTGACGTCATACTGCAACACGATCGGCCAATAGAACAATGCCTTCTCCATATTAGGGTTTTCTTTGGCTGGAAAACATTGGCTGATAAAACAAATGACGAACACTTACCGAAACCATTTTTCAAGGTCATACGAAAATCGCTCTAACTAAAGATTTACCTTCTCCTCCTTTTGAACAAACCGGCATTTTATTCATAAGCTTAAATGGATTTTAGCAGTATCACCACTGCAACTAGCGCTAGTTACTGTGGGGCCCCCTAGCACTTCCTTTCATCCGGCCCCGCACCCCTGCTCAACTCGTTCCCAGAGGACGAGTTGGATAGAGCCCTGGGTACAAAGTTGACCTTACCCTGAAGGATACGTTTAACCCTCGCCGGGTTTCAAGCCAAGCGCCTGGTACCTCTAGCTCGGCTGACTAGAGCTCTACCAGCCGACTGGGCAGACTGAAGGTAAGTATGAACGTGGCTGGGACAATCATCTCTACCACAATTAATTGTTGTTTATACCGAGAAAGGGAAGGTACTTAGGAAACTTTGTGCATTTTGTAGAGTTACGACACAGGCTAATCGCCATTTTTTCTGTCAACAGGATCTTCTTGAGACTGTGTTTGAAGATGGCGTGCTTGTCAAGGAATACACCTTTGCACAAGTCAGAGAGAACGCCGAGATTCCACTGGTGAAAGAAGCGAAAACAACCTGCTCGAGCGAATAGACCCTGATGATGAATGATTTGACAATATAGTTCTAATTATCATGCACAATCGAACTGAAAGGCAATGTTGCATCACACAAGGAGGGGTATGGGTTAATTAGGACCCAAAGGAGACTAGTACCAACTGACGACCGAACACCGGCGCGAGGCTTGTTCCAGAGAATTACGTTCAACAATAGGCCGCTTCCGAGTTCCAAAGACCCTCACTTTCAAAATGAGGCCAAGTGCACAAACTTTCTTGTGAAAATGAGTTTTATTTGCATGAGAATGAAAAATGATTTCTATATCAAAGGCTGAGCACCTACCCTCGTTTTGAAACAGAGGCCCGGGGGAACTCGGAAGTGGCCTATTGCAAGTACAGTTGTTTTGAGCAGTTTGTATCTGTGCTGTGCTGGGGACAAAAAGTCAACCCCGCTGAACACTTTAGCTATATACTGCGGTCTCAGTCATCACCGTGTGACCAGCAACACTTACCCCATTGTAGCTCTTTTATTCCGACTCAGTAGTTTCCTGTCTTAAAACACAGCTGCTTTCTTGGCTAATTAGCAAAGAACTATATGTTTCTTAACAGTTAATTTAGTTTAAAAACTGGTCTTGGCAATGCAATGAAAAAAAAAAAAATGAAAAAGCAAATTTGTTCCTCTTCAGTCAGCTGCTTAGGTTAAAACTATACATGTCAAAGAAATACAAGACCTTGTTTCAAGTTCTTTCAGGCCGTATTCAATAACTCATCAGGTTCGAGGCATTAACTTTCTTGCCTCGTTTATAGTTCCCAACTTACTATACCGTCCTAGTAAAAAAGGAATTTTTTTGTTCTTATCGTGCTGTGCATTTTTTTTTTTGATTTCGAAAGTAATAACAATGATAAAAAAACAAGTTTGGAGGAAAGATTCTGGGTCGAATTCTTACCAGCAGCCTGATCTTAAACTGATATCGGAGATGAAACGATTGCTGTCCATTTTCGGAGTCATGTACTCCTAGGTTAATTTCTCAGTAGGGCCAATGGTGAAATCACAGGTGCTGCAACGCGATATGTGTTCCCGCGACACGAATACTGTCGATATTTGAACGTAAGCAGACTACCTAAAAGATGATATAGGTACATAGTGACAGGGGTTGTATTGAGAGTTCATGCTAGAAAGAGTTATTTCCGTGTCTGCTAAGGCGTAAAAGTCAAATAAAGCACCTGTCTAGTGACTTAGTATAGTGAAATTCTTGTTTTCTTTTTTTGGCAAAGGAATTTAACTCACTTGCGGATTATATGTAGGTAAGACCAGGTAAGCTCTCTAACTTTTCAGTAGTCATCTGTTGACTTACGCATGTATGTTAAGCAAAGCAATGGGACTGCGTGTGCCATGCGTTTTTATTTAGGTACAATTGCTTACTCTGGTCCATGTAAACGGCCTTCTTTTCGCTCGCTTGCCATTGGCAACAATAGTTACTGAAATAAGCATTACTAAATAGTTTTTTAAGGGTGATTTTTTAATGATTTAGTTGGGAGATGCCCTTCATGGGACTTAATGGACTTTGGATCTTTTTTTTTTTTTTCGTCTGAACCATTTATTTAGGCACTGAGATATTTAGACCAATAAAGTTCTCTAAAAACAACATCAACAAAAACAAAACAAGACTCTGGGGATTGACTTGATGACTGAAAGGGTTAACTGTTTTGGGAGGAGGTGAGTACCCTGGCTCCGCTCCTGAGGTCTGTTCTCCAAAATACCTATGTTTGAACCGTTCAAACGCGCGGTTTGATAAGACTCCCGATACGGATTTTTTTTTTCTCTCGGCGCTTTGCGCCTCGCTCCTCTGTTATTTCGAAAAGATGAACAGATACAAATTTTATAGAGCCGGTTGGAAAGTATTTCTAGAGATCTAAAAGCATTCTGGGCAGCCTAAAAGAGTGTTTTCAATGTATTTTAGAAGGAAATCGTCACTGGGTGCCCCTGACACCTAAAACCTTAGCTTTTGAATCTCTTCAAAGTGACAACCGATCATCTCAGTCGGATTTTACTTAACTCTCACCGACTTAGCGTCAAAGTTGAACTCGATTGCAGGAGGAATTTTCTCTTGGGTTACCGCGTCTTTATTTTGTAATGAACAAAATAGCATAGCTAGTCCGGGGGGCGGGGGTACTCCCTCATTTGGCCTAAACGGGGATGTGCCCCTGGACAGGGTATAGTTTCCTAACGCAATGGCTTTAAAACAAGACAGCGGGCATTAAGCAGGGTATGTATTTTAGGATTTCTTTGTCCTAAACAGGGTCAGGGTTTCCGATGAAAGATAGCGAAGGCCTCTAGTTTGGGGGGTTCTCGACCAATATTTGGGTGTAGGTGAGCCGTTGAGGGTTTGAAACTTTCAAATAAAAGTGGTGTGAACGACGCAAGGTCCGAATGAACGCGTGTCGATCGCGCGTCACGCAATCCAATTACCTCGTCACGCTTTTGTGCGTCCGATGCGCATTTACAAACAACTGAGCTGTCTGCGTTAAGCATCCGCGCTTTTTGCTGATGTTTTTACGCGGCACTTGATAAAATTTTTATTAAAACTTCGAACTAGCAAATGAAACAGTAAAATTTTTCTTGGAGGAAATGTTGAAATCGACATTTTAGCCACATCGTGGTGGTGAAAATGAAACTCGACTTCAGGATTCATTCGGCACAGATTAAAGAGCGAAGTTCCTTGTTCATATGTTCATGGGGGCTGCAGAGAGTATCGAGGAGCAAACTGGTGTAGTAAGATTTGGGGATAATGAAAATGTCTGGCAGGATCAAGAAACGACGAGTGGTGGACAAGAACATCTGTTCGATGACCTTAACACTGAAGCTAAAGGTAACGCAAGTTTGTTTTTAACGATTTAAAACGAAATACGCAGTTACAGATTCGACTCATACCTGTCATACTGCCCATTGCTCGAATTATTTCACCGTATGGTATACTTTCTAACTTTTAGTGATGTCCCAGCCAATTGATTGGTATCTACCTCAGGGTATCCGATCTACTATAACTGAGAACTACGTTTAATAAACGGAATAGAGACGACATATCACGGAAAAAACCACTTCGGTAGAAAAGTTTTTATTCGTTCAAAAACTGTGTACAAAATTGTTTCCTTAAACTATCAACATCCTAATCTGAACGAACTAAAAATCGTTTTTATTATTATTATTATTAGTATTGATTGAACGTTGAACGAGCTGATTATCACGAGCGTGTAGAAAATCGCCATCAAAATTGGAGCGTGCGTGATGGTCTCGCGCGTTGTCACCGTTTCAAGGTTACGTCAGACTTATTTGCGTTTCAGAAAAGTATCAATTGGTACATCTTTTTTTAAAAGGCAAAATTGAATTACTCGCTTCTAACACCATCGAGATCACAGGCCTCAGGTTACAGAAAAATACTAGTAAAACGGGAACGCGTGGTAGTCAGCTTCAGCCAACCCCTTTTTTTTCCTTGCGCCGCCTGAGGCGCTCGCGCGCGAGGTAGGGTCTCCTTAATTTCCCTTTTCCCTTCAAAGCCCTGCAACGCAGGCTTCTTGTAGCAAACTGAAAACTACAACTTCCCCCGTTCCTCGAACACCTCCCTTATTCTGTCACGGTAATAACTTTTTTCTTTGTTTTTTTTTTTTAATTTTCACTTTCTCGAGTTTCCGTAGACTCAGTTTTCGGTAGTTTCGTGTTGAGAAGACGGTGAGGGGGTTGTCTGTGACCGTCTGTGGTCAAGCCTCTTCTTGTTTTTTGTCGTTAGTTGTGGAACGTGACCAAGCAGGTCAAGTGTCATCTCGAGCAGGCCCTCTTTTAGCGTGGAAAATACTGAAAATAGAGGACGGTCCCGAGGCACCTGCCGGACTACTGATGGTCCGATGACTGACAATGAACCTTGAACGATCAACGGGATTGTACATGTACGTTAAGGTGTTCTTGTTCTGGCTTAAGTTTTCACTGAACAAATATGTCTTCCCTCCTTGCGTTGCCAGATTGGATATCACATATCCCTAAAGTGGACGACTCTCATGGTATTGCCACAGTCGCTCCAGCCCATACAATGCAGCTCGAAGGAACGTACGAGGACTTCGAGATTCTTGGAGATACAGCTGTCAGACAAAGTTAGAATTGTCAAGGTTTTTTCTTTATCACTTATGCTCTGAGAACCCTTTTGAATGCATTAGAGACCTGAAAATCGCTTGGAATAGAAGTGGCTGGCCTACCCCTAGATGCTTATTAAACCAGGAGCCATGATGAGGGAACCTTTGATTGGGGCTCATGATTAAACCTCCCCGGCGAAGCACTTTCCTCTTGGAAATCCTTTAACGGCTATTAGTATTAGTTTCAGATTTCTTTCTTCTTCCCCTGCAGCTTAGAATTTATGGCGTTACTGTAGTGTTGTGCTTTTTTTTCAAGAATCCTATAAAAAAAATCTCTTCTTTCTGACCGCATGTATGTGCCTTGGTCTCTTGCCCAAACAGCTAGTCAAACGGAATTTGAGACAGTAAGCGAAGCAGGTATCCAAACAGATCTCTCACACTCAGCGGAAACCCAATCTGCTGTGACGCAAGGACTAAAGTACAAACCTCCAAAGAGGACGTATATCAGGAAGAGAGCGAATAAACCCCAAGGTAAGACAAGGAAGAGATCGCCTGCGACCCTCTGATTTTTCAAAGTGTCTCGTGTTAGCGCGTTCGCGTGTTCTATTTTTGACCAGCGGTAGTTTGCAAGAATGATTCAGCTTGTATGTATGCATGTTATGGTAACGCTAGAACCCAGCCTCTCAAGAGTAAGTAAAAGGAAGTTTCGATTTTCCTATCACGGCTTGCGCTGAAAAGTGAACTCTTTCCATCTAGTTTGCTAGTCAGATAACGCATTTTAGGATGTTTGGATCGACTCTTGATGACGATGAGGGAGATTTCATGTCAACAGCGACAAGAGGGTGAGCATATGTGCTCTTTGATCTCCATTTTTGCTTCTTTTTGTGATCAGGTCATCAAGATGGCGGTAAACCGAGCCCGCGTGACAACTTTCTGTGTGTCTTAAACAGTTCTTCAAAACTCGCGTCGCTGTTCGGTCAGGATAGAGCTTCATTTTCAGGAGGAAACGAATCCTTGACGTACACCGCACCTAAACAGCCCAAGAAAGAAAAGCTAGGTATGAATTGGTGTTGAATAATAAAGGTAACTAGAAATACTGAATTATAGTTTGCGGGTACACACCTACTGATCATATCAATTTGGCATAATTCACTTGTTGTAAACACAATACTGGTAAGCTTTGATCTCTTTTGCCTAATAGGTTATGTTCACAATGTAACTGAAAGCCTTTGTTTCATCTCAAAAACGGTACTTAACGCGATCTGTAGATTTGCAGTGTGACTTTTGTGCTAGAGTGGCTACAGTGAATTGATGCTCGTGAAAATGGTGTAGTTTTTATTGGATCAGTTTTCTGTTGTTTTTTGTCATGGTTGTTGTCGCTGTTAACACTATACTTGACGGTGCTGCCACAAAAATTGATCCAGCATAGTGTGAACATAGCCATCTTTGGTGTATCAAAGGTGATTAAGTAATTTCACAGGGTTTGATGCTTGTTTTTCTTCATCCATTCTACTGTTTCATCATTTTCTCCATGTGTCAACTATTAATGTTTGCCGATGTTATGCACCCATCAACATTAATCTGGAAGGGTGTGAAGGGTGGGGGGGGCAGACAAAGGCTGGAGATTTGACAAAGGAAGATCACCCATTGTGGGGACTTGTAATTATCGCCAAGTCCTGGGGGTGAGGACTTTTGAAGTTCCTCCGATTACGGGTGACATCTTGGATTGGAAGCTGTGAAAGACCTGGTTACCAGTCGGTTATCAGTCGCATTAGAAGGGGTATTGGTAACTGAAGATGAGGGCCATTGTAAACACAAGGATTTGAGGGTATTTTTTATACACACGTGCAAGATGGTGACTGAAAGAGAGCATGACATGGCATCTGTTTTTATCCTCTCTATTCTTATTTAGATAAATACATCAGTTCATTTACGTTAAATTGTTTTAGGAAGTTAGACTCTTATTCAGTACGACTGCATAATACAAATGTTTTGGCCGAGTTTGAAAGAAAGTAAATTTGCTTGTTAATTTAACAGCTGCAAATTCGTTACACTGTGTAGGTGGAAAACATTCCTTCGTGATGCTGGCATTTCGCCAGAGCATTTTAATGACAATAATTATTGTTAAAGTACGTTGCTGCTTTCAATGAAACATATTTGACCTCTAGTCTTAATTGGAGGGGTGGAGAATGTGTTCTCTTCTGACCAGTTATGATGGCCACCCCCATAAAAAATGCTTCGAGTTCAAATCCCAGCCTTTGCCCGGCTTCCCGGCCCCCTCCAAATTAACATTGATAGGTGCATTAGGAAGTTTGCATCTCATGATGTCCACCAGGAGATGGGTATGGGAATTGTATATGCTACCCAGGACCCTAAATTTGGATGCTGTTTTTGAATGATTTTATTTATTTCCCATTCTCAAGAAGGGCCTAATTTTCTTTATTTTAATGCACCTCTCTCTATTTCACTGCTGGTATTGTGAAGCTTTTGTGCCCTTAAAGGGAACGCCTTGAACATACATATACACTGTACCTGTAGGTATCGTTTTTAGAACTGGGGATGTTAATTCTCACCTCCTAAGGCATTCTGTATTCCACAGCTCCCTCCTCTTTTCTGAGCCAATAATTAGCCATGGCTAATCTGTAAGGATCTGGCAACTAAGTCAATGGACAAACAGATGATGTAGTGGTAGTTTATGGGAATTTTGAAAGTAAATGTGAATTTAAAGGATAATCACCTGAATCATTAAAAGCTGTTTATTATGGGTTAAAATGGTTTCACTTATCTGCATTGTGTTTTGTTTTGTTGAATAGCAGCAGCTCAGTCAGGAGGAGACACATCTGTCCTATCTCCAACAGTTGTCCATGCCTACAAATAGTAAGTTCCTAACAAAGTCTATAACCTTAAATGTATGAAAAAAAGAGACCCCTTGGTAATAGGATACTTTACCAACCTCATTGGCAACTCTATTGAAAAAGAGTGTTGCCATTGCAGAGTTGTTGTTTGGCTCATTAAGCCTGTTGATCAATTTTTTGTGTTCTTATTCGCTGTCAAAGCTCTTCATCATTTGGGATAACCTCCCAGACAACTTTCACCCTAAGGGTGGATGGTGCCACTCACTGGCACTAAATGTATGCCAGAGGTGATTGGTAACTTTGCATTAATTTAGCTAACCAGAAAGTCTCCATTCTTGTACTTGAATCAAATTCAGAACATCCTGAATACATGTACAGATTAAGTAGCTGCAGCATGGGATTGTATTCACTCAGTGATACCCTGGAAGAAAGTTTCTTGTTGTATAAAATAATAATATTAATGTTAAAGTAGAACACAGCGAGGGTTGACAGGCCACTTGATCTCTATACTGGTGCAAAACCTTTCAAAACTGACTTTATATCTTTCCTTTTAAACTAATATACAACTAACTGCAGACAGTACTGTTTCGGCCTTCTGGACCTCATCAGTGCAGTGCTGATGTCTAGGATGGGGGTTAAGCTTAAAAAGCCACCCCAAATGTCCCACACATGTGGTACATCTAAGCCATGCCAGAGTGCTCAAACTAGCGAGCTAGCGAGCGTGCGCAATTGCTAGCGGCAATGACTCATCCTAGTAGAGTGCTCAATTTGGACATGAAAGCAAAAGCTTTGTAATGCCAAAGAGCTATATCTAACTGCATAATTCTTGGTGGTGCTCCCTGTTGTCTCAGTGTCATTTTTCTCTCAACACCTCTAAGCAGAGATTTCGTTGTTGGTGAATACCATTTCAAGGTTGTGCTCTGAACCTGTGATATCTAGGGTACCCAGCATAAAAGGTTTCATGCCAAAATTAAGACTTCTCAGTCTCCAAAGAGCTAAAGTTGAGTAACAGAGGCAACTGTGCGCCATAAGATCACACAATCCTGCATGTACAGTGTACTGATAGCTCCAGCCTGTTTCTACATTGTAAGTTGGTAGAGACATTTTCAATTGATTTTAGTCTTAAATCTTTGTTTTTATTAGCGTCAATGGCCAGTATGCTAGCCAAGGGAAGTTAGGAGCAGCAGTTCTAGCAAATCATGCTGCAAATGATGTAAGCATTGACTGATGTTTGTCCCATTGAAAGCTCATTTCAGTCCCTATGTATATGTACCGGTAACACCTGCAATCATGGGAGAGTTGAAAATTGCTGATCAAACCTCAATATTATTATTCAGACATGGTTATTAGTTTGGATAATTTTAAAAGAGTCTGGATAACTGAAAATTTAAATATTTAAATGACATTTTTCTAGTCACTACTGTTATTGTTTCCCACACATGATTGTCCAGTGTAGTTGAGAAGTCAGTTTTGGCATTCAGCTGGATGCACTTCATCGCTTACGGTGTAACTACATGTACTACTGCTTTGTCTTTAGAGGGAAAACAATAAACAAGAAACCTCTGCTCACAGGGTAGAATAATTATTATTCAAGCAGAGGTTTCTTTCTGGCATGGCTTTTAGAATTAATTTTTAAAGGCGTTCGCATGGCTTGTCAGTCACCTAGTTGGTTTGTTTCAATACACCTGGAGAGAAACCTTTGCAGTGGCCATCTGTGGTTTCTGTTAAGCATACTGTAAACCAGATTGTTAAATCATTACTGAAGGGATAATGGTGTAAATTTCATCAGTTGGAAGAAATATAATGCAATCAGCCTATGGCTGCTTTTTTCTAAACCTACTCATATAAGTACCGGTATAAGGTATCAAAAAGTACTTTAATTAATTTTACTCGTCCCATTTCCAGACAGGTAGTCTTATTTCTGGACAAGGAAATGTGGATGATAAATTGCTTTATCTCCAGGCGTAAACAAATGCAACTGCATGACTGACAAGCCATGCAAACGACTTTAATAAATCCTAAAAGCCATGCCAGAAAGAAACCTCTGCTCCCAGGGAAAAACAAATCCATTTCAAAGGCCAGACCCATGAAAAAAGTCTGGATAATAAAATTATTAAGAAGTCTGGTTAATGGAGGCCCAGTTAATTGTTATTTGACTGTATACCCTGTATCTTACAACATTTTTGTCATGTGTTTTTTGTGACTGTCATATGCAAATAGTTATTTGTACATGTGAATTATTATGTTATGCTGTAGCACAGACTATTTTTTACCCTTCAATTAATCTGAATTGAGTGGAGCATCAATAAGATTTTTTCTTAATACAGTAGTCAATTATTTTTCTTATTGTTATTTTCTGTTGCTAGGAAAATAGCTTTGACAGTGGTGTTTAATGCAAAACTTACTAAAGTGTTCTCCTTTTTACAGTACAGGATATTTATATATGCAGCCAAAAAACAGCAAGTTACCACAGGCAAAATCCATGGAAACTTTTCATTCACAGTAAGCCATCTCTGTCTGGATTAATTTTGTAGGACTTTGGTCATAATAAAAGGGTGCATGCAGTAAAGCTCTAAGTTTCTCTTGATCGATAAACTGCTAGATTCTCCACTGTGTTTTAGAACATGGCAAACATGTCATGTGAAATGATCAGCAAAAGAGTGATTATTAGATTGCTTTTTTAAAAATCTTTCGTATATTGCTGTAATTGTAATTAACTGCTCTTTTCTCTTCAGTCTATTATTATATTATTATATTATTATGGTTACTGCATCTATTTATTTTTGCTCTTTGTGGTTCCTCGCCTGTATCTATATTAAATGTAGTTTGTGTTATGGTGGCCAACAAGAAAACCAAATGGTTCACTTGGCCATCATACTCCAACTTTCATATTAACTCCATAGAAAAGTTTATCTTGTTTAACATGACCTATAAAGTCTGTAACTTAGCATTAGTCAAAATACAGTGTATTGAGTGAAAATAAACTGAACTGAACTGAACTGAACCAAGGAGTCCATAAAAAGACCACACACAAGTGTTAATATTGTCAACAATATATTTTTTGATTTTGTCAGTAGTGATGTTATCAAATGTTGAACATTTCATAATAATTGATTATTGTGTCACTTAAAATTTTTGATCAATAATTATTATTATTGGTTTTCCTGTGACGTCACTAAAATTCAAACTAAGAAACTATCGATTCTTATGAGTTTCTACTTTCACGAAGCATTACAGCACCTGTTAGACACCTTTACTTAAACAAAGTTCTGGTCTGAAAGGGTTCTTCCTTTTGTGATAGATGACACTTGAATTTCCAGGCTTTTGTGTGAGGCAGCATTTAGCTAGTGCTCGGGAAAGCTCTTATGTAGGTTAAAAACATTACTGACTTTTTGCGATTTTGCTTTCTAAACATTTCTTGTCCCAGAATAAAGTTAATAATACTTTAATCCTTAGTTGTATGAGTTCCTCAAGCGATTGTTTTTACGCATTAGTAGGAAAACTCAAAAACAGATTTTTCTGTTGGATTCTGGCGGCCATATTTGTGCCCCTCAAAGGGACGTCAACATACAAAGCTTTATAATAATTTGGGTTAAACATTTTTCCGAATATCTTGAATATGAAATATCGTACAGACCTGGTTGTTGGCGAGGCCTTTTGTATATTTATCTTCTTTCATTTCCCAGATTCTGGACTTTCTGTATTGAATGGTTTGCATTTTTATTTTTATGGCAAGTCAGTGAAAACAGAGGATGGATTATTTTGATGATCAGCATACTATTACTGTACCTATGATTAATTTAGTTTTAAACTCCTGCCACATCTATTTATCCCGTGCTCAAAAATCACTCAAAACTCAGCAAATAAATGCGTGAAATGTGAGTCATGTTTTATTGTATTTAGGACTGAAAAAGGTTATTCCAAAAATTGTCCCTTTAATTTTACAACCACTACAGTCATAATTTTGTTGGTCAACTTCCTGTCCTTGAAATTCATCAGAAACTATGAACTATGAAAGTATTTTTGAGTGTGAGACTGTCTAAATGTATAATTAATAATTTTTGCTAGATTTATGGAAAGCAAGGAACTATCTTCACCTTTCTTGTAGGTTCAAGGAAACAATTATGCAAGTTTTTATGATGACCAGAGACAAACATGGTCACTTTGTTTTGACTCAGAAAAGACAATTTCAGACTTCGCCAAGCAGGTAAAGCAAACAGAATTGCATATTAGTTCAAAGTGGAACAAAGTTCTACAATGCTACTGTTAGCTTTCATGTTTCTGGCCAGAGTGGAAAATACCATAATATTCTTTAAACTGTATTTTGGGTTGTGCTTCATGTAAACCTTGCTTTTGTAGTTTTTTTGTTTTTTTTGCACAAACTGCACGTGCAGTACATGCAAATTTACAAGGTGCTGATGCATTGCACGTGCAAATCGTGCAGAGAACAAAAGACATTGCAAAAGTTGGGTTTACAAGAAGCACCACTCAAACAGAAATTTGAAGAATATTAGGGTATTTTCCATTTTGGCCAATTATTTGTTTAATCAGGGAATTTATGACAATTATAGCTGCAGTAGGTTCCATCTTTTTCAAAAAGAAAGCCTTATCACAAATATTAGTGTTTCATCCCTACTCCATGATAGTCAGCTGTTTATTCTGCAGTAGTGAGGTTTGGTGTCTGCAAAAATTAAGAAATCAATGAATTATCACTGCTTTGGCCAAGGTGATCAACTTCTTAGGGGCTTATCTTGGTTTCTACCAAATTATAATAAACAAGTAAATTGTTAACTGCCATGTAATTAAAAATTTAATCTCAACTTAATTTATGTTGTTGACAGTACTAAAAAAAAATAACATACCAATGAATGAACCCATAGCTTTTCTGTAATGTAAATGACATATGGTTGACCTTTTAAGGTGTACATGTACATGTATTATTAATTTTCTATGTTTGTAACTACCCTTCCTTAAAATTATGAATATGCCTTCTTGACCAATCTTGAGGTCAACATGCCTGGATAATTGTCCAAATTCTGTTTTTTGCAGTTATAGGGGTGGAGAGAAATTTGAGGTGCATAAAAATGCGATAAAAAGAACAAGCCTGTTATCTATCCATCTTAACCAAACAGACTTGGTTGATGAGGGTTTATTACATGGCCAAGAGAATTTTTTTTGTGCAGTACCAACTGGGAAATCCTGGGTGGACTAATTTATATTATTAATCTATTGCTTCACTTTCATTTTTAAAAATTGCCTAATTTTTGTAGGTTGGATTGTCCAAGTTCAACTCTGCTCCTACAACTCTTTGCACGCAAGACCTTATTCCTGGTGATGGACAGGTTATCGAATTTTTCTAGTTGTTTTTTTCATGTCGGTATTATTAATTGTTTTGAATTAATTAATTTTTGTCACTTATTTTAATAGTTATAATGAAAGGTTTTGAGTGCTTTCCATTCAACAAAAATTCCGGTTTGAAATTTCGGAAATTTCATTTGCCCAATGGAACAATACATTCTGGTTGCACAGACATGACCTAAGCCACCGTGCGTTTGGTTATTGTGCTTGTAAGCAGGATACAAAAGAGCGGTACTGGGGACAACAATTTTGTCAAATGGAAAGGGGAATTTTTTAGTCTGACCGACTGAAATGACGAGACTGGTCAAGCTAGACCACCTTCAAAGCTGGTCCTGAATATTCCGGTCGGACCAAACCAAATTGGTCCATTCCATTATTTGATGTACCAACCGAAATTTCCTCAATTTAGGGTTGAATGGAAAGTGCCCTTTGTTTAAATGTACATGTGTATGTTAATAATTAATAATACAAATGTAATGATTATAAAATAGCTAATAAAATGTGTGTTCTGCTGTTTGATTGTGTGGTTTTAGGCAATTGAACTAGGAGATGCTTTGGAAGTCAAATATACAGGGTGGTTATGGAAGAATCATAATTTTGGAAATGTGAGTAGGAAGGAGGGAAAAATAATGATTATGTGCAACTAAAGTTTCCTCCTTCGAAACCTGCACACAATACAAGAATTTGAATAACACAGTAGGTATACTCTCGGGTTTTAATGATTCAAGTAAACTTTTTGGCCCAGATGCCAGTCTTTTTGTTAGAAAACACATGCAGTGGAACCTCAAAATATAAAAGGGCCAAGGGACTGGCAAAATATGTTCGCAATCACAAGGTTTCACTATACTGAGATTTTTTTCATATATTTTACTATTGCTGGGGCAAAGAATATCATTTGTTAAGCCGAGGACGCATTTATATTAAAAGAGGTTGCACTTTACAAATGTACATTGTTATGCATTTTAGCCTAGTTGTGTTTACAGTGTACACCAATTTCCAAAGTGAAAGATGGAGGATTTTATAAACTTCACATTTTATGAAAGTGTGGGGTCTATCATTAAGTATGAAAAGGCAGAAATGCTGACATCGTAGTTGGTCATGTGTACAAGCTCAAAAATGGTGGGAACTGATGAGAGTGACATACACCTATGTACATGTACTCATATATTAAGTTTTGGTGGTTTGCCTGTTTAAAGGTATTTGACGGCAATACTGAGACTGATAAGACGTTTAAATTCAAGACAGGAAAGGGAAAGGTTATCAAGGTATTGTTGAATGTAATATTAACAAATACTTTTTATGGCTGTGCATTATTTTCACATTAAGTCTTCAGAACATCTAATTTTCTTGATTTTCTCAATATTAAAAAAAATTAAAATTGCTTAAAAATCTTGTTGCCTCTTTCAGTAACTACAGTTCTCCTTCCATATTTGTTATTTTAAAAAATATATATTCTGAAGGATTATGTAATTGAAAGTGGATCTGTTGCTTAGTTTTTATGTTTCTGTACACTCTGCACTGAGCCAGGTATTTAGTAATCTAGCCTAAGGAAGCGTACATGTTTAATATAATTTGTTATAGTTGTGGTCTGACTCTTCAACCATTTTTCTTCGAGTTTTTAAGGTATCCCACTTCCACAACAATAATATTATTAGTAATGGTAACAGGACTGAGTGGAGTCCAATTCAGTCTGTAATTATACGAGTGATTGACAAAATCGCGGTCGTCCGATTTGTTTAATCCCGAGTATGATTACAGACCGAATTGGACAACACAAAGTTCTGTTACCAATTAATCATAACTTTTACAAAATTTGTGATATAATAGGCTATTTTTTAAATCAAAACACAAGAAATTCAAAATTTTGTTTTGCTAGCAGTGAAAAAAAAAACCATTTAAGCGTACGCATGATAGCGCATACTGTCCAATTACTTAACCATGACGCGTATTGTCCTATTAAACTGTCCAATATTATTAAGGCTTAAATCAGGGCAGTTGATAGCCAATCAAATTTGACAATTTTGTCTTACTTATGATTATACATGTAATAATAATGATAATGATAATGATGACAAACACTTATTGGATGAAGCTTCGTATCATTATGGAGATCGAGGAGGATAACACCCTCCAAGATATCCATAATTCTTCAGATGATAAGTAAGTTGAATTCAAAGTAATTCCTAGTTTAGAAACAAGCCAAAGCATGCTTTTCTCCATCGATGTTAAGTTCATTTTCAATTGCCTGTTTATCGGCAAGTCGAGGAGATAAAGGGATCTTTAGTTCTGCAAGTATTCTCCAAATAGCAGATGTCATCCTTCGAGTTGTAGTCTTGCTGTTCTTGCTATGTTTTTAGCCAGTAGTTTGCCTATTTCTTCTTCACAAAACGAGTGAAATGTTGCACCATATAGTATTGCTCTACCAAAACAAATCAACCTCATCTCCAGAGCTTCTCGGTCAACTGTTTAGCTTTCTGGCAATTATTATGCTGTCAGTAGAATTGACATCAATTTTCACATATTGGAAGCTTCTTCCAAATTTGGTCAACAGTCACTGGTTATGATGAATTATCCATGGGATTTGAGCTTATCAGAAACAGAGAAATATTTTGATATGAATAATGATGATGATGATGATGATGATGATGATGATCATCATCATCATCATCATCATCATCATCATAATAATAATAATAATAATAATAATAGTAATAACAATAATAATAGTTGATATATTTACATACCTGTATGAATTTCATTTATTTAAGGGATGGGAGCAAGGTGTAATAGGCATGAAGAAAGGTGGTAAAAGGCTAATCGCTATTCCTTCATCCCTGGCTTATGGTGAAAAGGTATGTGGTCAACATATTGCAAAACTGTGTGGTTTGTTCAGGAAGTCCTTGAAGAAATTCATCAGGCTAGTGAAGTTAATATTGATTTAAATGTTCTCAAAACATAGCCAGTCTTAACGTCTTAATGATGCTGACAGTTTCGATGACTGTCAGCCATCTTTGTTTAGATAAAGATGGCCGACAGTCATCGAAACTGTCAGCATCATTAAGACGTTAAGACTGGCTATGTTTTGTGAACATTTAAATCGATATTGTTCAGGAAGTCTTATTTATACAAATTACTGATTGTTAAATAAATTTAGTCTGTAATAATTGATATTAATCCTGGGAATTTTGCAGAAAAAACACCTTTGGAAGCTAGTCGAACCATTTTCTGGTCACTCTCTGGCTATGTATAGGTGGTGGCCTTTTGTTCCAGGTGCAAAATAGCAGCTACACTGTGTATTGAAGTTCAGGCAACTTTTAAACCTAACTTTTACCTTACGGGAAAAGCTTATTATGTTCACTGGAATTTTCTGGTCATTCTTGCGTGGTTTTCTAGTCTCCTTGACTGAATCATGCTCGTTCTGGCATTGTTAAAAAGATCTCCTCCTCTTACTCTAGCTGAATGTCAAAGTTGTGACTGTTATAACTGACGTCACAAGATGTACAAGGGACATGGATCCGCACAGGCGGTTAAAGGCAGTTTAGGAGCAAAGGGTTAAATTTGGATTTAATACATGTATCTTAGTATGGATGTTAGCACTGTTAATTAAGTATAATTTTGTTAAAATTTGTCAGGGTGTGAGTGGCAGAGTTCCTCCTAATTCCCCACTCTTGTTTGAAGTAGATGTTCTCAGGGTATGTAGCACATACTATGTTACTTAGTCCATTATGTTACAACTTGTCAGCAGGCTTCTGTTCTATGTACAAAAATACAACACTGTGCAAGGCTTCAGGAAACAACATTATAAATAATTTTCTCACTTCATGTATTTACTGTGGTACAGGTCTATATGTACAGTAAATTAATGTGTAGGTCCTTTCTTGAGGAAAGTTGCCACTGACAACAGATTATCATGGCGGCTTTTTTCTAATGAGCTGTGACACAAAACTGGATGGGTTGATTTTTTAAACGAAGTCTAACTTAAGCTGCAGTGTAACAATTCTTCCAACCTCAAGATCTCTTCCTTAGTGGTTTACTTTAAGAAGATAAATACTGTTCTTGTCTGCTCTGTATGCTTTCATGACACTGTCCACAATAATGGTGTTTGGATAAAACTTTGGATAAAACCGTTGGGCAAATTGAAAATGGCTTAGAATGTGGTTTTGTTAAACACTGGCTAAACTATGTTTAAATAACTGGCTCTACAACAGGGTTGTCATTAAGAACCGGGGGCCGGGGATTTTCCCCGGCTACTAAGAGAGTGGCCCCCGGCTACTTTTATTGGAAAATAGAAGAAAAATAGAACCAAAAGAAATCCCTAGCCGTTTGATTCCCTGCCTACTTCTTGTATTTACCCGGCAACTTGAAATCTTAGTGACAACCCTGCTACAAGTTTATCCCACTTAAGAGGAAATACTTTGACTTCAGAAATGACACAATCAAGAACAGAATGCTATTGGAGAGAGACTAAAAAAGGAAGCCCTTCTGTCAAAGTCTGCATCCATATCTAAAGAGATGTTTAAAAAGAACTTGTCAGTGAAAAACATTCAAATTTATGAAAATACCATTTTGAAAATGATTCATTCATTTACTTCAGTAATATTTATATGAAATGCTTTAAACTTGGCTAATTAGAAGTACTCAATTGCTGGTATTAAATTTTGTTACTCTTTGTGACAGATCAAATCCAGTAGAGATTCAAGTGAGTCTCCCCTGACAGTTCAAGAGCCCACAGTCAGTTCCCAGAGCAACTCCGAACAGCTTCCTGATATCCTGTCTGAGCCAAGTGGTACCAGAAAACGCTCCACAGACTCTGCTGCCTCCCAGATGAGGTAATTATTAGCCATCTCATCTTTCTTTTTTAACTGATCAAATTTAAAAAATGGCATAATGGGTAACATGGTTCATACAGGCTCTGGAAAATCTAATGATTTTACTCTAGCATTAATTTCTCAGAGAATAGAATGTGATTACAGTATCCTGGAAATGTGTTACATAGACTACTGGGTGGTATTAAATATTACTGAAGGCGTAAAGCTGTAGCAAATGATAAAATTGCAGCCTTGTAAATGCTCTCTCACTATATTTATACAATTTTTGAGGAAACATTTATTTAGTATACCCAGAATATTTTTCTCCTAAACATGCTTAACACTGCACTTTTCACATGACATGTCTGTTCCAAAACAGTTCTCTCCCTTTTTCTGAAATATGTGGGTTTTTATTGCATGTTCACCAGGAAATATGCTGGAACTGGTGCTATTTTTCTACTCTTGTGGTGATATTCTCTCAAATATTCTGTTTGTTGCTCACCTCTACACAGTTTAATTTCGACTTAAAATTTGTTTCTTTCCTCTACACTTTCTCCTTGCTTTTTGCTCCCATCTTTTAAATGCTTCTTCCAATCAAGATAAAAAAAATTTCCCCAGGCAGTACATTATACACTAACAGATCCCAAGGGAAACAGTTATTTTTGTTTTCCCGAGAGTCCTGATGTTTCCCGAGACGAAGTCGAGGGAAACATCAGGACTCGAGGGAAAACAAAACTAACTGGTTTCCCGAGGGACCTGACATTAAGGGTTTTGTTATATTTCTAGACTTTCACTTCAACAGCAACAAAAGAATAACCGGAGCGAACCAAAACAGTCGACTCGGTACTTATAACAACACAAATTTAATTCTCAAAGCCACTGAATGAATGATTTACAAACAAAAGTACTTTCCTCATATTATGTGCATCTTTTTCCTCCACTAGCTGCTGTTTTTCTTCTGGGAACTTCTGCGATAACTTTAAAAATCGTTGCTTTTTAGCTTAAGGCTTCGTTTTTTTGTTGTTGTGTTCATTCACGAAAAAGAGAACTGGCTGGGCCTGGCGGTGTTTTTCCCGCCTTCTGTCACGCCACTTTCCACCATGCTTTGATCACGTGCTGCAATGTATCCCGAGCGGGATACATTGTTTAATGTATCACGATCGGGATACATTTGATTTTAGTCAAGGCCACGTGACCAAGAATCAACCAATGGCAGTCCCTGTTTAGTTGAGTGAAAGTCTAGGAATATAACAAGTAGTTTTGATCATGCTCAGATTAAACAGTTTTGATCATAATTCTCATACTGCACTGTCTGATGTGAACCTTTTTTGTAGTGAAAGATGTTAAATTCATTAAATGCTATTGTGTCACATTTTGTACAAATTCAATGTGAAGACAGCATAAATCCTAGAAAAGTCCTTGGAAAGTTCTGTTTTACCACAGCTGGATTAGCTGGATTACATGTAGTTCGGTTGGTAGAGCACTTGACTACAGAGTGGAAGGTCCCGGGTTCAATCCCCGTGGCAGGTCTAATAACTAGGGTCTTAAAGAGAAATGAAGGTACTTCCTTTGCCCTGCAAACAGCATCACCTTCACGTGGCTCAGATGACCAGTGGTGATCCATCTCCTGAAGGAGACATAAAAAAATAGTGTCCTCACATAGTTCTTTTCACACTGAATACATTGATACTCAAATGAAGTACTATGTTTTTTACAGTGTACCAGCTGATAGTAGCATAAAGGGGAGAACGGCTTCTATCAATGAACAACTTTCTCAGGTTAGAATGTACATTCTATTGATGCCTTGAAATCATGTTTTGCATTGCTTCTGTGTTCAACATCAGTTTAACATTGGTGGCAATAAGAAGTTGGATGGTACTAGATGTAGTATGTTAAAAGACTAGTTTGTTGCCACAGGTCTCCTACCTGATCTGACCAGTTGCTCGTAGCTGAAAAGATCAGCAACTTGATAGTGTCCTGTACGGTGTAAGTAAAAGAAGAATCATGAAAGAAAAGGAAGATGTAATAGTATTCAACATGGCATAGCTATCTTGGGTTAACAAAATCTTTGTTCCCCTTCAATTTTGGTGAAACATTCATCACATTGAAATGACATCCATTGCTACTATAGCTTGTGAAATAAGCTGCCTCTCATTGCTTGCTACTGCGGGAGATGTTTTGTGAGAGACACTTCTGGAGCAGAGAGCAATAAGAGCCAGCTATTTTCAAGCCATCGCTGCTATCATTATTATAGCAGTAATGGGCAATCACTTGCTTAAACTTTGGAGAGGCCTGACTGAGTTAAACATTAACACTTTAAGCCTTAATATCCACTTACCAATTCTCCAAACTGATCTCCATACATTTCGTTAAAGACTAAGTTGGGAGAATTTGATAAAAGATCAAAGCATTTTCCCTTAGGTGATCATTTATTAAATCTCATAACCTTTTGTTTTGATAATGACATTATCAAAATTAATATTATCAATATAAAATAATGACAAAATCAATACATTGTATTGATTTTGTTTGGAGAAAATTGATGTTGGTCACTCTTGGGACTTCAAGGGTTAATGTGGTCACTGTACTGTTAGTGAAATAATTATTATTCGCTAAATTTTGTAGTCTCCTGGGAAAGGCACAGACAAAGCTCGTTTGCTTGCTAGAATGTCTAAAATGGGTAAGAATCCATTGTCTCTTCCTGGAGCAGTTGTGGCTGAACCAGAATATGATGCTTACATGGGCGAACCAGAGCAGGTACTCTTATGAGTAGCAAAGTAACAGACTGGCTCCTGATTGTTCAAATGTTGGATAATGCTATCCACAGGATAAATCACTAGCCAGTAGATTGTAAGTCTAAGTGAAACCGATAGAATTGAGTTATCCGTTGGACAGAGATTTATCTAGTGCATAGCAGTGATAGTCATCCCAGGGGTGCTTATATCATATACACAAATCACCTGGCCTGTTTGACCAGTTTGAAATATCTGTTTCTGAAAATTCATTGTAGACTACAAAATATTTATTTTAGCTACAATTGATTATTATAGTTTGTACAACGTACACCTACTGTTTACATTAATTGAATCACCCTTTAAAATACCATAATGATTATTATACATTGTGCTCACTATCTGTCTTCTCATTGGCCAAAATCCTACAGCTAATTTTGGAAATCAACACAACCTACAGATTAGTTAGTTATCTGCTAGTAAATAACTGACTAATCTGAATGTTGAGTGTGCACTGCATGATTTCTAATAACAATATCATTTTAGGTTCCCTGCAATGTTGTGTTTGTCCTTATTTTCATCAAAACAATGTATAATAAAATAATCATTAGATTCAGTTTTTGTGATATCCTAAATAGTCAAGATCTCGGTAAGTGCTATCAGCCTTGGCCTTCGGCTTGACTGATAACACTTACCTCGACCTTGATTATTCCAGATATCACAAAAACCACTTTCATTAATAATTATTGTTTATAATTTCAGTCTAGTTAAGTTGCAGGAAAAACGCTAATCATTATTACAGATTAATCTTATAATGATGACAATAAATTCTATAGGAGGTACCCCCCAATCCAGAGCCAGCTGTTCGTGACACAAGATCAGAGAGTGACGCAACAAGCCCTCCAGCTATCAACTCCAATCCACATCCCAGCCCACGAGCCAAGCCTCAACCACCCCCCAGACCTGTTCAAGTTCATCCTGAAGTTCATCAGCCAATGCACAATCCAGCTCCTACAGCACAGACAATGCAGCAACCTGTAATCAACCCACAACCATTAATGAATCCACAACCACTGGTGCCGTCAGCCTTCACACCGCAACCACAACCACAACAGTCACTTGCTTTGTATCAGGTATGTTTCTCATACTTATTTTACATTTTATACTAACTGTACAAATTTGTAGAAACTCTCAGCATTTCATGTTTTTTGCAGTATGAGGTCAGTAGTCGAGAGTTGTCTGTGGAAATGCCACAGATTTTGTGTTTTTTCTTGTGTAATGTGAATGCAAATGAATAAAGAACAATAATATTTTCTATTGTGTATACTCTTATAGATCTAACAAATGATGCCATAAATTAAATTGTTTTAAACCTTGCGGTGAGAATTTTTGCTTTTACTGCTCAGAAGGCTCTTCTAACGTTTGGCTAGATAGATGTCATCTTTTTGTGCTCCTGTAACTTTTAAAATAAAAGCCAGGGATGGAATACCTGGGGTGCTTACCATTTACGCAAGCAACCCGGATGGAAATCTTGTGCATTAACATATGCCTATTAAATTTGACTCGGCGGGAGAACGACCCGCCACAAAGTGTATCTAAGTCAGCTGAACAGACTAAAAAGAGTGCAAAAATAGATTCGCCTCAAATCACAGCCCATATTTCTGAGGCTTCTAAAACGGAAAGGCGTGAACCATTTGATTTTCTAACCGGAGTTTCCGGTTTTCTTATGTAAATGGTAACTATTCCAAAATTACATTGTGAGTATTTTGCTTAAGATAATGCTAAGTGTACTTTGCATTCCTTATGCCATTCTTTCAGCCTCCGGCTCCCAGCAGCATGGGATATCCCATGATGGGTCCCCAGCCACAGTTTATTACCCCTCCATATTCTGTACCCCCTCCGCCACCCCCTCCGGCACAGCCCACTGCTAGTGATGCCATGGTCCCCGTACTTATGGCCGAGACTCGGCAACAGCAGGGAGAGATCCGCATGTCTATTGGCAAACTGTCCGACAAGATTGACGACCTTTCTAATAAGGTGAGTACAGTTAAAGTAAAGAATTTACTGGGTTTACACTGTTTTAACATCCGCAACTCTATGTGTAGACTTAAGAAATCCTTGATACATTCCCGCTAATGTAATGGTAAAGTTTGACCCCTCTCTAGCTTTGAGAGTTTTGGGTTCTTCCAGCTTTGCTGCTGTTGAGTATCACCTGGAATCTTTGGCCATTTTGAGGCCTCGCTTGGGACTGGGCCAGTATTTTTCGAATTGCACTGTGGGACTGTTTTGAGGGATGATTTTTGACTCAGTTCTCTGCGCAACCTTGTAATAGCTAATGAAAGAAGCGATAAATTCTGAGAATCCTGTCACAGTGAAACCCTGCACCCCACCACAAATAGGAATAAAATTGTCAATCTAATGAGCCCCTGTTTTTTGTCAGATATTGGTAGAACTGTAGAACAGAGAATTAGCTCTAAAGTAAAAATTCCTGCAAATAACCCGCCATACACCCCGCTGTGCGTTACCCTTAGTATAGGGAAATAGAGGATCACAGGAGGCAAGTAAAAAGTCGATTGACTGTGGTGAGACTTGTCAGACGTTACGGTAGGTTCGAATCCTTTTCGTGAACTCGAATGTGGCATCTTTCTCAGCGTTATATTATAAATATCTTTACAGGTTGAACGTCATTTCCAAAGTTCATCTCAGTTAGCTGGACCCCTAGCTCCAGCTGGTCAGATAGGAATTGGTGCTTTTGGTAATCCACAAGCTGCATTAGAGGCTTCTGTTTTAGTTCACAATGTCACCAGAATAGCGCAGGTAATGTATAAGATCGCCGAGACAACCACTGATAGTACAAAGATACGATTTCATGGCTTTATATAAACTGAGCGGGAGCGTAGATCAGGGATAGACAGAAATGATTCACCCTTTAAGTCCCAATAGTGACCAACATCAATTTTCTCCTAACGATATCCATACATTGTCATGAGATGAGGTTATGAGAATTAACTAAATGATCACCTAAGAGAAAATGCTTTGATCTTTTATCAAACTCTCTCAACTCATTTATTAAGGAAATGTATAGAGATAAGTTTGGAGCATGTCGATGTTGATACCGGGGCTTAAAGGGTTAAGTCAGAGTATTTGTATCCATTAACCATTTGACTCCCGAAAGAGCTCAGAAAGAGCTCAGAAAGAGCTCAAAATCCTAAACATTTAGCAAATGCCTTTAAGTTTTGGACCTTTTATTACAGGTTAGCCGTAGAAGAATGGTATAGACAGATTTAGGGGAGAGTTTTTTGTCAGTCGCATCGAGAAACTTTTTAATCCGCCCTAATTTAAGTCCTTTGTAAGCCGGTTTGAAGGAGTGTCATGAAAGACGAAGTCGCCATGACATTTAATATCAGTGAAAGTTCTCCTACGTTTTCGAGCTCTCATTTAAATGCCGTCACCATAACATTTCCTCCGCAGGTGGAAAGGTGTGGTATTCGTGCATGCAATACTCTTACACTTAAGAGTTTAGGTTCACGAACAATTCGGTTCATTAAGAAGAATGGTTTCCAAACATCAGTCCATTACTGTTCAGCGTAAAAAGTCATTTTGTTAATGCTTGTATTTCTAATGCCTTATTAATAGGAAAACGAGAAATTCAAAGCTGAAAGTGCTGAGAAAACGAGGAAGATTGAGATGCTAAACGACAAGATTTCAGAGTTACTGCAAAAAAGTCAGAGGTATCTAACTGCAACGGAGTATCGTGCTTAGTAGACCTAATAGTTTTGTTTTCCTTTCATAAATCAGCTGATCATAAGCAACTGCAAAACTGAGGTGCTGACCACCGTAAGACTATTGACGATGTGGATGGCAGTCATGGTATTGATATTAGGGAGCTTTAGCAACGACGACGGCGACGGCAACGAGGACGTCAAAAAAGTAATAGGGTTATTACGCAAAACAACAACTTTGCACGTGCATTACGCTTTTTTGCACATTTCTTTACCGTCCTTGCACGACTACGACGTGAAAATGCCTAATTGCAAGTTTTATGGAGGACGTAAACAAGCGACGACGAATCTCCTTTTCGCTCTCTCAACTTGAGTTCGGTCCTCAAGAAATCAACTCTAGGGAAATTCGTCTACACTTGCCATTTTCAGCAAATTGGAATAAACGCTACAAAAATTGAAAAAACGGGAATTCATTTTAAAACTGACGTTTTCGCTGTCGTTGCCGGCGTCGATGCTAAAGCTCCCTATTGATAATGATTGGTGGTGGTGGTGGTGAAGGTGATGATGATGATTGTTTTTCAGATTTGTGGAACAAAGCAACACGATGTTGGAACAGAGAAGTGACTCGCTTCAAGTCAACACAGCGCAATCGCAAGCCCGAGTGTTGTCGTTAGAGCAAGAAAAGGTACAAAACAAAATAATAACCACTGATTTAATACCATTCCAGTTCACTGTGATCTCAAGGTGTCTTTCGTTAATAAAAAATTAGGGAAACTATCTCCTTTTAAGACTCAATTGATTCATAAACGAGGACAGGGAAAAGGGAAACAACGGCTGCAATTTACACTTGGTAAGACAAGAGGCCGCTACTGTATCTTGCATTTTGTATTTATTTGGTCGGGAAAATTATATTTTTATCAGGAAAATTGAGGAAAGTCTGTGAACTGATCTTTTTAGCAACCAATAACAATGATGTTGTATTTAGGAATAAGCACATGCTGCGATTTTTTTTAGCAAACTATATGGTTTCACTTGTCGTGACTTTACGAAGTTGGCTTTTCGCATAATCTTCACACTTTAATGGGTACGTGATTTCCTTTGAAGATCTCAATGAGTGGTGAACTGACAACAGCTAAGACGCACTTAGCATCACTTCAGAATGAAGTCGCATCTCTTCGCCAGAGAGAAGCAGAGCTTAGCAGCCAGCTCAGCAAAGTGACAGCAGAATCAGACAAGTACAAAAACGAACTGACTCACACTAAAGACTCACACACAGGTTAGTTAGCTTCAGGGTGAAGCGGCGAGGCTCTGGTGTTTTAGTTGTTAAATGTCAACATCAGATTGTCAAAGCAAATTTATTTACTTGCAAGGAAAGATCATTTCTGAGCATTGTAAATCACTTTTCTGTTCCCTGATATTGAGGTAATCTCTAAAAAAGTTGGGTCTGTATTTCCGGATCTTAGCCACATGCATTCCTTCTTCACCCCCTCCCGGTTTGTCCATTAGTTACATTAATGCAAATCCTTGTGACGTGGCTCAAGTAATTTCTCTTCAGTAAAGCTAAACAAAACTGATGATGCTGAAACCAGTCAGGGAATTGCATGTGTGTGAGGTATCCTAACGAGAAACAGTGATGACAGTTAGAGATTGCAGTAGCAACAATCGTTTATATGATTATACCAATTTATTAAGATGAAACAGTTGGTGGTGTTTCTGAGGAAACATCAACTGTAACAGGATAGTGGAAAACTCTTCAGTATTCCTCAGGTTTGGATAGCTTGTTTGATTGTGAAATTTGTATGTACCGGCCAGTCGAATTGGTCTACCGTCATGTAAGTGATTTGTAACTGAAATTCCTCTATCTCGTTTAATTGTAGAAAGTACTGAGGAAACTGAGAAACTGAAGAAAACTCTTAAGGAAGAAAAGCAAGCAAAGAAAAGACTAGAAAGCAAAGTTGACCACATCGAAGAGGAACTCAACGATCTGAAACACGAAAAGGAGAGTTTAGAAAAGGTGAGAAAATGGAACAGGTCCGACATTAGAGTAATTCCTTTCATTGTATTGACATACAAATAGTCATTCAGATGTTCTGTGGAACAAAGAGCTCACTCTCTGAGAGGGAAGTAGAAAACATCAGGGCAAAGAGAAATATCAACCTCAAAGGTTTAGATCATTGTTCATATTATATTCACGTAACAAAGGATTTTCCTGTTTCGGGCTGTTATGAATAGTATCTATCAATATCGACTTGATAATAAACAAGTAAAGTGCATGGACATTTAGTTGTTTTCTAGAGCGTGCACGAAAGAAAATCATTTTTAGTGTATGTATTAATTAATGTTGTTGTTGAGCAGACTCTGGGAGAGCGGAAAAAAAAACACGCAGCGGACAAGAAAAAGTTTGAAGAGGAACTTGAGGAGCTACGGTCTCAGCAAGAGGTGAGTGGATGTGGTTTCTAAAGATGTTCATAATATTTTCAATCGATAAGACTTAACGTTCTCTTTCATTTCCGCTGCCTTATTTCAAGGTGAAGTGTGAAACTACCGGTATATATACATTCACAGTCATGTTTTAAGTCATACATTTGGTTTTCATGTCAACTCAGGTAATAGGACCAGTTCTCTGTATTTCATTCCCTAACTGTCGCAACACCATTGTTCCCTTAGAAACTAACCTCTTCCTGGACGTTTTTAAAGTCGCTTGTTGAAACCTCACCATCATGCATTATCAAGCCTATACCATGATTCGCGCAAGTTCTTATTGAAAAATCTGACCAACTATCCAGCTGATAAAATGAAGCAATAAATGCACATGTAATTGCTTGTATGGGCAGCTTTTATGTGCTCCCCTAGACCAGAGCCTTCAGTCCCTGATAAAGCAGTGTATCTTTTTACAAATGCCTTTCAGTTCCCCTTCCCCCACCCTATGCAATATTGAAACTGAAGCAAAATTGTGCATACACTTTGTACTTTTGCCCTCGGGCGACTAGAAAATCACAGATTTTTCATACAAATCATATGCTGGGCACCCTAGATTTTACAGATTCAGAGGACTGGGCTCCCTTCAATTTTCCTTAGAGCACAGCCTTGTAATGGCTTGATATTCTTCATTTTTTCCTTCCAGTTTATAATTGCCTGCTTTTGTTGAAACGATTTCCTCGTGTTTCTTTAACAGGAGGAGATTATTTTCTTAAAAGAAAAACACAGAAAAGAGCAAAAAAGCAGCGGAACAGTGACAGCCCAACAGGTAAGAAACAAAATCTACATTGCCAATTTGTAGAGTGGTAGTTTAAAGTAACCCCGTTGGCAATCGGCGAACTTAAAATTTACTCACTGCTTTTCAAAGATAAAGTTTCTGTGAAGAAAGGAAATTATCTCGAGAGACAAAAGGTTTTGATCTTGAAGCAAGTTCACTTGTAATACTAAAGGAAATGTATTGCCTGGAGAATTTGGCTTCATTTCAAGCTTAGTGGTTGAGATTCCTTTCCAACCGGGGAAGATTTTTCCTCAGAAAATTTTAGCCTCAGCTAATATGCTGTTGGTTTAAAAACCTCTCACACATTCAAGTAAAGATGCAGAAGCCAGTAGTGGAGACGGGGGAGGCGGGGGAACAGGCGACACCTTCCTCAAGACTATCTCACTGAGGATAGATTTCTTTCTTATGGATAGAGACTCAAAGACTGGAATAGGAAAGAAATCAACCAACCTGCCCACCTCCCGTCCCCCCTCAAGCCCCCGACATACGTTTAGTTTACAAAACCTCTCCCACACTCAAGTCAGAATTAAGTCTGAGGGCGGGTGAAACCTTCCTTAAGAGTAGCGCATCACTCATTCAAGGATCACTTGAGGCCAGTTAACACAGGCCTGTGTCTGTTGATGTGAAAGGCTCTCTGTCTTTGAGGTTAATATCCCAGTCCTCAGCGCTGTCTCCAGTGACTGCTACCATATCAAATTACGCTGTACTTGAATTACAAGTGGCCTTAAGCTATTCATCGAAAGGAACGTTACTCTTGAGGTATTCTATTGTGAAGAAAATGCAAAGGTGCGAGCTTTACTTTAAACAAGTGTTAGCGAATTGGAGGAGCTTACAAGCGTTGAACGACCCTTTTTTTGTGAGAGATTATGAGAAAATGATCGCTTTTATTAACACTAACTCAAGACGTCTGGGATCCTGGAGGGAAGGCGGAAAAAGGGCTAAAACACCTTTGTTGACTGATATGTAGGTGGCCCAAGCTGAATCGGAACTTGAGAAAAGATGGACAGAGAAGGCAGATAAAATGGTTGCCCAAGCGGAGGAGAAATGGAAAAGAAGATTCCAGGAGGTTACAGATGAAAAAGAAGAGGCAAACATGAAACTTGCAGAGCTTCAAGGGAAGGTTAGCATTGCACTTTTGGTACAAGAAATTATTAATTAAGCCATGTTAAAAACGTGTTACCAGTATTCACATACCTTTTGCCAAATGGAACATGATTTGATTTTATTTGGTTTTTGGTGAGGGACGAAACAGGCTTTGCCTCCCAGTTGATTCCAACCCCTTCTTTACACACCCAACTTATGAGTGATGGACCACACCACCAGTGTCTATGTCCTCTACTCTTTTTGCAAAGCATTGTGGGTTTTTTCACGTCACTCGAGAATCAGATCACTGAAAGTGCTGTGAGACCAGGGTGCGGTTTTTTCATCTCAATTCGAGAAGACTAAAATGTCTAACCAGCATTTGCAGATGTCAGCGCGAAGACAGCACATTCTTCCCACTTATTTCAACACCCTGAGCGTTGGTCCGGCCGGAAATCGAATCCGGGCCTACCGCTTCAAAGTCTGGTACCCAACCTGTTGATCTAACTAAACTAAACTATTTTGAAATCGACATCCCTTGATCTGTAATTCCTTCTTACTTCCGCGATAGTATTCTACAGCAAAGGCGAGTGAAGACGCCAAAGATGAAAAGATTAAAGACCTCCAAGAAAAAATAGAAGATCTTGAAGGAATACAAGAAAAGGTTAGTTTTTTTTGGCGAAACACCAGCAGTTAATAGGCGGGGCTTAAACTACATCGGGGAGTGGAACTTCATTTCGAAGTGGTGCTTACGGGATATTAGAAAGAGAACATGGTCTTCCAAGGGATACAACAAAACAATGATACCATGAGGGTCATATTATCATGAGGCAATATTTTTTGTCTTCATAAGTAGGTGGAATATGATTATTCCGGTGAGTGTTGTCCTGAATAGAACTGTTGTTGACAGTGACTGGCGTTTCGACAATGTGTGCGGTAGTCATCTTTAACTGGACTACACTCTCCCGGACGATCATATTCCACCTACTTATGAGATGACTCCTGGGTTCAAAGCATTCAGTTTTTATCTTGCTTTGTTTTTGTTCAACAGTATACACAGCTACAATCTTTGCAAGGTAATAAAGATACTGAGTTGGAAGAACTAAAATCCTCAAAACGGGAGCTAGATGCACTTCAGGCTAAGGTTAGAATATTATTTTTTTTCTCACCTATTAAACAACGCGAACTTTCTGGCTTTTATTATTCATTCAAAGTATTCCTCAGTTTATGATCGACGTAAATCCCTGTGGCTAATTCTTCATAATCAGCTAGTGGTGACCAAATGTAAGTGATATCTGCTGATATCAACATAATTGACGTCAAGTGTACTGATATTGATAGAAAAAGGGACAGACGACGCGGTGGCTCATCGGTTTTTGGCAGTGCAGAGTTGGAAAAAATAGCGGAAGATTTCAGACTCTTTGAGAAGACGAATTGGAAATAACCGCTTTACTGCTTCAAAAACATGGCAAGGAGTGACAAAAATACCACTCGACGGATGACAACCCCCATACAGTGAATTTCCGCTAGAACAAACATTTCTTCATACACTGAAACTGATGAGGAAGATGTAAATTTTTTTAAAGGCGGGAGCAAAGCTATAAGCACGACGTTGGAAACATTTTGAAATGAGTAAAAACAACTAGCGTGCGCTTGTAGATTAATTTGCAGAAACATGATTGATTTTGGTTTACACTCCTTCTTCTGTTGTGAAGAAGGGGCCAGCAAGATTTTTTTCTTTGACTTGTGATTGATTCATGGATTGGCCAAAGTAACTGCTTTATTTTTGATTGGACCCACATGTAACTTAGGTTCTCCATTGTCTTCTGTTTGATATCAACAGTATCAAGATGTGCGCTCCAGAACACTGAAAATGAAAGAACAATATGAGGAACAACTTGCATCAGCTGAGGAGGTACTGTGACAAAAATCCGGCGTTTCCTTTGTTTTTGGACCAATAACTGGAAAAAGATCGAATCAATTTAGGTTTCAGGGAAACTGCCCACCTACTCCTCCCCTAAGCCAACGTTTTGCCCCAAGTGGGAAGTAAGTGTTAATGTTGGCTCGGTGGAGGGGTAGGTGGGCAGTTTCCCCTAAACCTAAATTGATGAAACATCTTGCTAAAAAGATCCTAAGGGCCTGTTTACATGGAGCTGGGGGACCCCAGATAGGTTAGGTAGCATGCGACGGGTTACCCCACCTATCATGTAAATTGGATCAAATTAAAATGGGAGATTATATGTACAGACGGGATACCCCACCTAAGTGGGTTACCTCACCTACATGGGGCCCCCCACCTCCCTGTAAACAGGCCCTAACTTTGACTGTGGATGCAATTATTTCAAGTAACACTAAGTTGAGACTATTTGAAATCCATGAACTGTGTGTGATCAGAATTCGTAGAGAAGAGAAAGCAAGGAGGTCGGTTTTTCAAATAACTTGCGTATGAATTTTTACTGCTTAGTTGGTTTGTTTTTGCTGCATCTGCGTTAGTTTTTTTTTCACCCACGCAATCCCTACATTTTGTTGTAACCTTACTCTGAGTATTTCAATTGGTGTTTCATGGTACGTAGGGAAAATTTAATTTGCTGTGCTCGACGTTTTACATTTTTTCCCTTAGGAGCGCGAATCCGCTCTGTCAGAATCTTACGCTAAAGGTTTGAAGGAAGGGAAAGAACAGGCGGGCGGCGATAAGCAACAAGCCCCTGTCAACGTGACTGATGAAGTAAGTCTGGGGTTTGTTTACTTTTGGACTAGACTGCACTTACAACAGAAGCAGACGTAGATATTTCATGAATGCCTCTTTGGGATAGCTTGCGCTTTGTCACCTTCTCCTCACCTTATCTCCCTCAACAGAGACTGTCCAAAGGCTCTGTCTGGGATATTGTCGTAGCCAAACGCACTAATTATCATCCAATTTCTGTTCGCCTGCACATGTGCTTGCGCTCATCCCTGCGCCTTTTGTGTAAACTAGCGCTAAAAGAAACGCTCTTTAAATATTCTACGTATCAGAAATTTCAGGCAAGTCTTAAAAGGGGCTCTTTAATAGAGAGCGTGTCCAGGTTTCACTTTTTAGACATATTTTCAACTGGCGACCAGAAAACGTTTTGCTCGATCATAGCGCTCAAAAACAGTCCCTTAAGGTGGCTGAACACAGTTTTGCGGGCAGTCAGCGGTAACTCGCGTGACCGCGCGTGTTTTTAATTAGACAAACAAACATGGCGGCGAAAAAGCAATGGTACACAGAAGACGATTTCTCAAAATCTACTCATTAAAATTTTGTGATATTTGGCAGAATTTTTACTTTTATCGTATTTTCGATAATGAAATCTTTAAAATGGAGGTTGAACAGACGAATTTCGTGACACATTTAATAATTACGATGCAATTATATTATTGATTATCTAAAAGTTCGTCTGTTAAAATTTGATCAAATAAGTTTCAAATGGTAATGATTAGTTACAGTAAGCTGTGTGCAAGATTATAGGAAAATCTAATGAGCGGATTTTATGTAAACTGAACAAAAGTGAAATTTTAAGGTTGTATTCAATCGTTCATGTTGCCATGGAAACTACGAAAACGTCAAATTTTACCTGTCAATCAAAATCTTTCATTAGTATATTTTCCACCTGCCAAGTTTCAGCTTGTGAGCTGCAACCTTTCTCTTGCCATGATTTGGCAAATGACATAGACTCACAAACTGCCAAAACTGTGTTCAGCCACCTTAAACCAATTAAAAACTCTCACCAGTCAACGTTACCGGTACCAAGTGCGGTCAAATCCATGCGAGGGAGTCCCAAGTGGTTTTTCTTTGGACAGTTCTCAGTTTGAAGGTATATTGCTGTTTTATGTCAATTCTGTTGTGAAGTCATTACTTTGTGTCCTTACCCATACATAAAATGCGCCGGTAGAGTTATGAAGAAGATATGATACAAATTTCATCAAGGAGCACTAAGCATAATAATGTTTCTGGTGATCTTTGCAGGCATAACATTAACACCAACTTTTTCAAGTTTTAATCCATTTCCATTCTTATCATCCCTGGCCTAAAGACGACAGGAAACCGTTTCAATCTCTAAATATAGTCTTATATAACAAAACCGGGTCATTATTTTTGGAATTCAGTTGATTCGAAGACATTTGTTAGCTTTTTAAAAAGAAAACACTCGTAAGACATAGTCCCTTTAAGGAACCACGATAGTGACGTCAAGTAGAACATCGTTTGATAAAGACTCAAGCTCTTTTTAATAACTTTAGAGTGGCTGTAATTTTTCTTATCTTACGTGGAGATATATTCCAAGCAATGAATTTGTGACGATAATTTGGTGTTCTTTGAGAGAACATTGCGCCGTCTCGTTTGTCAGGAAAGCTCGCTTGTGAACAGAAGAACAGCAAGAAAATTGAAACTTTTTGTCTAACTTACCTGCTAGCATCGCCTTCGCGTTTGCTTACTGGAAAACTCGGGGTCGTGAGAGGCTGAGTTGTGCCACGCAGTGTTGTTGTACAAGTTTGAAAAACTCACAAGTGGTTAAAAGATTCGGTTAGCGGTAGATCCCATCTGCCTGAAACCCCTTGGATGCCTTATGAAGTTTACACAACGTAGGATTTTCCTTATCGGTTCGGTTTCCCTTGTATTATAGATGTATAGACTTAGAGTGGAGGCGATAAGGAATACTACGTCGGGTGAACTTCATAAGATGTCCAAGGGGTTTTAGGCCGATGGGATCTAAAGCTAACAGAACATTGTTTGGGGATTTCTAGTGCGAAAGATTAACGATTGTGTTAATTCCTCAGGTGAAGCGTATAATGAATACAGTGTTCTACATGCTAAGGAACGAATTTGAGGCAGATGAAAGTTACACGGGCTCGGATATAATGGCAGTTGTACTGAAAACTATCAAGGTATGCTACTAGCTTGCATTTCTTTAGTTTGATAACAAGTTTATCTGACCTGGAGACTGAAGACTTCAATTGTATATGTTAAGCCCTTGATTTTTGGGGACTGGGCTGGGGATAAAACTCCCGCCCACATCCCTCGAATCAAGAACTTGCTCGCAAGCCATAAGAAAAGTTATTTCGTGGTTTTGGTCATGGTAATTCACCAAGATCATTTATCAGTGAAGATCATTTCTTTTCGTTCTTATTGAGCGGGATGTTTTATGGTCAGATTAAAGCACTGTGAAAGGGCAAAATGAGTAAAGTGGCTTGGTCCCTCAGCGTGCTGCCAGTTCACCAGCCCCAGCGATATTTTGAAATGCTTTTGTTTCGATAATCCCGTCAGCGGACTTTCTTTTTTCTAGCTTGTGATGTTACAAAGATAACTTCCTCCTAATTTATTCACTGACCATCTCTCATTGTTGTACAGCTGAAATGTTACCCGAAAAGCGTGCGTTATCATTGGTTACTTCATGGTCACATGAAATCGAACGATAAAACATTTTCCCGCCAATAGTCTCTGAGCGGGCAAAATCTGAAACAGTGAGCTTAAGCAGCGATGACAGCGACGGCTACGAAAACGTTACTTAAAAAGTGAATTCGGCCTGCTTCCAACTTTATCGCGCTTATTCCATCTCGTTCAGTTCGTCAAATGTTGACAATTTTTACTGGACATGAATTCTAAAAGACTGTATCGAAGTCGAGGAAAAGAAAAAATAGTCGTTGTCTTGTCCTTACGTCCTCCACAAAACCCGAAATTAGGCAGTTTTACGCCGTCGTCGTCTTCGTCATCGTTACTCAAGCTCCCGACGCGAATGTTGACCGCGCGCTGAGATGAACTTTCATAAATTTGAACGCGTGGAAGTCACCCCTCTTGGGTTATAAAACAAATCACTTAATGGCTGGTCTCTCTGAAAACTTCTTCAAATTGTTAATGAAATACTCGAAAAGCAAAATTAACTGTTTCCCCTGGATTAAGTGTTTATTATTTATTGTAAGTTGCTTGATTTTATACAGATTCTTGATTATTGTTTTTAACGGAAATCGCACTCATAATGCTGTTTGATGTTTGCATTATGCAGGAGGTAACCATAAAACTTATGAGTGGAGAAACTGCGCAGAAAGAAGAGAGCGAAGAAGAAGAAGAGGAAGAAGAAGAAGAGGAGGAGGAGGAGGAGGGAAGGAGGAGGGAGAGAAGGAGTATAAAGAGGATGAGAAACTAGGAAGCGAAAGGAAGAACCATAGCGAAGGAGAAGATGAAGACAAAGTGGAAGTAACGGAGAAATATCCAGCTGTCAAACAAGGCGTGGATGAAATCGACGACGAAGAAGAGGACGATGAAAAAGAAAGTAACAATGTGGGCGAAGTAGTTAATGATAAAACACAAATTGAAGGCACTGAGGAAGAAGATGGTGGAGAAAACAACGACGAAGAAGACTCAAGTGCACCGAAAGTGGATGAAGCAGAGGAAAAAGAACTTGAAGAAGAGATAAAACAAGAAACCAAGCCAGTAGACGCTGATCTAGCGGTTGATGAATCAAATGAGGAAATACCACAAATACAAAACACTGATAATACAGACAATGTTTCCGAGGATGAATTTTTGCCAGGGAATCTTGTAGATGTACCTTCTCTCGAGGAACTTTCTGCTGAACCAGATAAGGAGTCCTCTACAACTGAAGTAGATAAAACTAGCCCTGAAATCCCTGCACAACCAGTGCCAGACGAAAGTAAGGAGATATGTTCGTCTGCGATTTCAGAAGAAGAGGAAAAAAACAAAGTAGCTGAAGAAAAGGAAGAGCAAGTGACGAAAGAACAGGGAAGCCAAGGTAAATAGGTTTGCAGCGTTTAGAAGTTGGATCAGTCTTTGCGGTAATGAAAAGCTTGAATGAACAGGGGAGTGAAAATCTTATTAGGGTATAGAAACACTTCAGGTCATTCCCCGCCTTAAATAAAAGTTTACAAACCAATCACGTTTTTAAACTTTTATTTCAGAAGTCCAAGAAGACAAGAATCAAGGCATTAGTGAAGACAAATTGAAATCGTGAGTATTTTGCACTGTAGCTTTCTTCAGTTTATTCTGATATTGTTTTCCTGTAAAATGATCGCATATTTCAGCTGGTGGAATTTAGAGGTCTATGTGTGAAGAAAGTAACTTGTAGCTTCTCCAAACGAAAATGACCTGACTTTTTGTTCGTAGCAGAAAAAAAATTCTGTAGTATTAACGGGGCATTCTTATGGCTCGAGGGGTTCACCGTAACCCGAGGGGTGTGAGAGTAGAATAACCCCAAGGGGGGATGGCGGGTCAATTGAACTGTGTCCACGGTGAAATTTGGAACTCAAGGGCTTGCTCCGTTCTCATTACTCACTCACTCACTTATTCCTGTGCTGTCTTTGCTGGGCGTCAAGGCGCCTTCCCTTCTGATAAGCTTCCTGCATGAGGCCTTTCTGTCGTAGAAATGCTTCAGGAAATGTGTAAACCCAAACAAATTCGCAGGCCTTATCATTTGCCAGGGGTTAATTCTAAGTTAATTCCCTGTCTCTTCAGGTTCAGGAGATCATTTGCCAGGGGTTAATTCTAAGTTAATTCCCTGTCTCTTCAGGTTGAGGAGATCATTTGCAAGGGGTTAATTCTAAGTTAATTCCCTGTCTCTTCAGGTTGAGGAGATCATTTGCAAGGGGTTAATTCTAAGTTAATTCCCTGTCTCTTCAGGTTGAGGAGATCATTTGCAAGGGGTTAATTCTAAGTTAATTCCCTGTCTCTTCAGGTTGAGGAGATCATTTGCAAGGGGTTAATTCTAAGTTAATTCCCTGTCTCTTCAGGTTGAGGAGATCATTTGCCAGGGGTTAATTCTAAGTTAATTCCCTGTCTCTTCAGGTTGAGGAGATCATTTGCAAGGGGTTAATTCTAAGTTAATTCCCTGTCTCTTCAGGTTGAGGAGATCATTTGCA